>CM051034.1:10770260-10797760 GCA_027627225.1 Congeria kusceri | reverse complement strand
GCCTGCCCCCTGTTCACAAAGGATTATCTTCAGGACCATAATCCGTTTAAGGTGATCTTGATCTAGCTCAGATGAGCGGCATCTGAAAAATATTTTATTTTCGAAGTAACCATTGCTTTTTTTTACAAAATGACACGATTTTGATAACACTCTTCTTATCTTCTTACTGCATATGTATGCAAGGAGATGTAGGTAATCATGTATAATATGTATTTGACCAAACAGATTTAATTGATCCAGATTTTTAGTAAACACCAGTTTTAACCGACATTGCTGAAATATTCGGCTGAAGTTCATCTTGAATCTGAAAAGCAGGCTCACTTTGTTTTGTAAACAAGAGGCCAGCTCTGCATTGTTGGTTTTCTGTCAACTTTCCAGTACGTAATTTCGCAGAAAAAGTATCACTACTGGCCCCGTGTTCACAAAACAAGTATAAAGCCTAATTTTCGGGTTCAAAATGAACTTTTAAGCCAGTTAGTTCAGGATCCGGCTAAAATGCCGTTCAATTAAATATCCGGGTGTATTATTTGTTTTTCTAATATATATTATACATAATCCTGAACAATAACACTTTTCTCGGCATACAAATGCAATCAATGACAATTTAAACCGAAACCTCACACGTTCGTGTTATTTGATCTAGACAAGTTATTTTAATTTAAAATATGTTCGAGAATCTGCTCTTGATCATTAGACCAGATGTTTGCCATTTTACGCAGTGTTTATAGGAGAACATTGTATTACAGACTGTTGTAGTAGCTGGGTAATTATCACGTAGTGCTTGTGCATACATCTGTAGGAACGGAACTGACCTAATGTCAAACGTTCAGTTTGACTGACGGATTCTAGACATCTCTTTCCAGAACAACTCTGCTTACTGATGACCCAAGTAAAGTTTTCGTGGCGTCACAACTTTCGGCACAACTCTGTCCGGTGATAACGCCGTTTATAATGAATCACTGCAATAATTGTTTTAATAAAATGTAAATACAAACATTTTCTGTATTCTGTGTTAGAATAGGTTATTCGAGGATATCGATACCTTTCAACTATATCCCGCCAACACCTCTCTTTTTCAGCGTTGGTCAGCTCCGTGCTGAGTTTGCCGTCGATGATATATATCATGTCTTAAGAGCTTCTTGCTCGGACTTAGACCAATTCACTTTTATTTGTTGTTGTTTTTTTGTACCGGTGGTGTTGACATTTTGACAGAGGGGCAGACGACGTATGTTTACAATTTTGACATATGCGCGCAACTTACGTCCAGTTTGAAGAAGTACGAACAATTCCACATAAGTAACTTAGGAATATTTTGAACAACACCCGTGAAGACTTTCGTAAGAAAAAGTTACGGAAAGATTTACTCGAACGTAGTTTCGTCAGTAAAACGGTACCCTGGTCAGTGCAACGTACACACTCGTCCACCACCACACGGTGATTTGACTGGTTCCGAGAATAATTCAAATCAAATGGGGTAAATTAAAATGGCAGACAAGCAGAAGAAGACAATGTGGACACCGTAAAATTCTTGTGTTGTTTTGTTTACTTTTTATATATCTTTTGTTTAACCCTCAATATATACATGAATGTTTATACCACTCGTGGTGGCAGTGTTTACTGTAATCCGCACAGGGTACGTATTCGCTGCGAGGTGTATGCGTACAAACTATGCCATTGCCAGTCGTGTCGCTATAACCGAACCGTAAGGAAAATAAGCAGGACTGGACAAACTAGAGGTACTGTGTCATCAATCATCAGAAACAAGACACACCAATACATTTTATAAACATTACACAAGGTTTTTTTGTTTTTCTTTTACATATAACATGAAGGGGCATAATACATTGAAGAATAGATGCAGACATGGTGCAAACTATACATTTCAGTGATTTGGATACATTGTTCACATCACTTTGTCTTAAACAATCTAGGCATCGCTTACTAACTATCCGATAAAGTTCCTTTACCAGCATGACATTAGACACCACATTGCATTTGCAGTTAGATATATATATGCATTAGTAACATAACTATAAAAAATGTTCCTTTAAAAATATGGCGTTATGTACTAACTACCAAGCAAAGTTACTTTAACAATATTAGTTACTAGCTGTAAAATACAGTTCTTTCAATAATAGAGTATGAGATACCAACTATCAATGAAGTTTCTTTAACAACTGAAACAGTAGTGTCCAACTCTCAAAAGAAAGTTTCTTTAAAAATTGAAACAATAGTGTCCAACTAGCAAATGAGGTTTCTTTAACAATTGAAACAGTAGTGTCCAACTATGAAATGAAGTTTCTTTAACAATTGAAACAGGAGAGCCAAATATCAAATGAAGTTTCTTTAATAATTGAAACAGTAGTGTTCATCTATCAAAATTAAGTTCCATTAACAATTGAAACAATAGTGTCCAACTATCAAATAAAGTTCCTTTAACAATTGAAATGGTAGTGTCCAACTATCAAATCAAGTTCGTTTAACAAATTAAACAGTAGTGTCCAACTATCAAAAGAAAGTTCCTTTAACAATTTAAATAGTAGTGTCCAACTATCAAATGAAGTTCCTCTACAACTTTATACAGTAGTGTACAACTATCAAAAGAAAGTTTCTTTAACAATAAGTAAAATTCATGCATTTACAGGCAACTATCAAATAAAGTTCCATTAACAATATAGGCATTTTTAGCAAATTCAAAATAAAATATACATATATAAATCCCTTTTTATACACCACTGGCCTAATGCTAAGTTTTTATATGGACTACAAAACCATGTGTGTTGACATAAGCATGGTGAAAATAGGCAAAAGAGCTGTTGTTAAACGGGCAGCACCTGTGAAAGAAACCAAAAACATACGTAGAGATTACAGTAGGCAGTGAGAAAAGTACATTAAATCAAAATAATAACATATAAAATATGATGTAAAGCCAACCGTTAGTCAATTACAACCCGAGATATTACACAATTTTAAACAATAATAATAATTATTATCGCACAAACACGTTAACCTTTTTATTTAATTGTAATACACTATATGTTTCGGCGTGATGCCTTCATCAGTAGTAATAAAACTTATAAACATAAACAAAGGAAGTGACGTCGACGTATATGTCGTATTTTCAGAAAACTACTTTCTGCAAGGCATTTGTTAGTTTACAATTTTAAACGAAACTCTGTTTGAACACTGAAACTCTTATATTATCAAATGGTTGACTTTATTTTTTTGTACATCTACAAACTCACACAACAACTCTACAAATTTAGGTCCTATTCTCAGTCATTTATACTGTGCATGAGGTGGCCAGTATTGGTTAACAACCTTCACGTGTACAGCATATGTTTTGTTAAAGGGGCATATCGACGGTATTACCATAAATATAGACACCTATAAAAACGAGACATATTCGTTGTTTCCTCTAGTAGGAATCATTTATTGATGGAATCGTTAAGACAAACTATATACAAAGCCAAAAACATTTTTGGATACACGGCTCCAGCTGGATTCGAACGCGTCGATCTACCTCCGATACGCCCCATTGAAACCGATCGTCAATTTATAGCAAAGCACAAACACGAAACAGCAGCCATTACCTGCTGTCACTCCGTAAGCGTAGCGTTCGCAGATGAAGCTGAGATGCCAGTTACAAGGCCTTTGATGGTAGGCTCCTGCGAACGTAATCACGCCACAGTCGTCGTCGGGTTTGGTGCTCGGCTCACCGTTCCAATCTCTGGAAAAGTAAGTCACGTTTGTTTACCGATCTACACGACAATCATAGGATAGTAGATCTATAAAGAACATTCACATGTCGTTTCACTTTATATAATATATAGTATCATAAGATAGCAATGTTGTGCGCAACTTCTACATGAGGATGGCATGTCAAAGAAAAATATGTATAGCAATAAATGATTATTCACCAAACGTTAGATTCATGCATGTTTGAACAAAATCATACACTAGACTGGCATCAAATACAGGTCCGGTAGCAAAGGTCCAGTATCCCTCCGTCTGTCTGTCCGACAGAGATGTCCACCAACCGATGGCGTTGTCCGCAAATTGCTGGCTTGTCACCTGGCTCTTGATAAAGTCCTACACGAATGTAATCAAAAATATACACATTTTCGGTCATTTGATTATTATCACTTAACTTAACAACGTGTTGTATTGCGATAAAATATAATTGTGGATATTCAGTACTACTTCTTATAGTTACTGGTGAAGTAAACAAAAATAGTACTAGGGATGTCAACGGATAATTGGATATTCGAATATCAGGGTACTATGTTAGAATCCAGGTACAATATTAGCATCCGAATATTCGTATAAATAAGAAATTGTATTTTTTTCGAGTTTTCTGTAAGGCATACAAACACCCTATATAAAATAAAAATAAAATTAAATATTATAGCAACGTTGATTTAATGCCTTGTATTTGTGTTTATGTCAGTGTGTTTCAGACACTACGCGTGTTTACACAAACATCGCAATTTACGGTTTGCCATATACAGTACAGTAAGCCTTAACAATCGTATGTTTGAGCAAATTACCCCTTATAAGTTTAATTTTGTTACTTAAATTGAAGGGCATAACAAAAATTGCACGCAACACAAAACAAAGTAAACAGTTTACTAACAAAGATCGACGTCGTTTATGTTACATGTACTTTGTTTGACTAATATAGATATTTTTTTTAAATAACAGGTATCGTAATTATGAACTTAAGTTTGAAACTTTAACAAGCACGTATTAAAGCCGCTATTGACGATCTATGCGGTTATCCGGATGGTATTCGGATATTACATAATAATAATTATCCGGATACCAATTCTGGTATCCGTTGACATCTCCAAAAAAATACATAATTATGTTCTATTTCGAATTTCAAATATAAATGGACACATTCCATTCATAAATATGGATGTTCAAAAGATTGTACGCTGCAGTATCCACTGTCTCTCAACCTCATTATCATTACCAAATCATAAACCTCTTCCAAACGTTTCGTGTTATGCTCCGCACAAAGCATGTGACGCAAAGACTGGCAGACAGACGGACAGACGTTATTCGGACAGGCGAACGGACTTGCAGATTACGATTACTAAATACCTCTCAGAAACTCATATGGTTGCCGAGACACAATCATAAACATTACTTTCACCACGTTGGAGCATTCTTTTTAGCTCACCTGAGCACAACGTGCTCATGGTGAGCTTTTGTGACCGCCTTTTGTCCGTCGTCTGTCGCGAATCGTGAATCGTTTCGGCGTCAACATTTACCTTGTGAACACACTAGAGGCCACATTTATTGGCCAATCTTCATGAAACTTGGTCAGAACATTTGTCCCAATGATATCTCGGCCGAATTCGAAACTGGGTCATGTGGGGTCAAAAACTAGGTCACTAGGGCAAATTGAAGAAAAAGCTTATGAACACTCTAGAAGTCACATTTTTGTCCAATCAACATGAAACTTGCTCAGAAATTTGTTCTAATGGTATCTCGGCCGAGTTCGACAATGGTTCCGATCCGTTGAAAAACATGGCCGCCAGGGGGCGGGGCAGTTTTCCTTATATGGCTATAGAAAAAGCGTGTGAACACTCTAGAAGTCAAAATTTTTGCCCAATCAACATAAAACTTGCTCAGAACCTTTGTTCTTATGATATCTCGGCCGGTTCGAAAATGTTTCCGCTTCATTGAAAAACATGGCATCCAGGGGGCGGGGCAGTTTTCCTTATATGACTATTCTATATATAATAGAAAAGGCTTGTGAACATTCTACAAGTCACATTTTTTGCCTAATCAACATGAAACTTGCTCAGAACAATTGTTCTTATGATATCTCGTCCGAGTTTGAAAATGGTTCCGGTCCGTTGAAAAACATGGCCGCCAGGGGGCGGGGGTCAGTTTTCCTTATATGGCTATAGGAAAAGCGTGTGAACACTCTAGAAGTCACATTTCTTGCCCAATCAACATGAAACTTGCTCAGCACCTTTGTTCTGATGATATCTCGGCCGAGTTCAAAAATGGTTCCGGTCCGGTGAAAAACATGGCCGCCAGGGGAGGGGGGCTGGCAGTTTTCCTTATCGGCCACATAACCTGTATGGGGATTGGTCATAACATTATTTCTACGGCCATTCTCCCCCTACCTCTGATTCAAGTAGGGCAGTTGTCAGTTGCTGGCATAAGTATGTGCACTTAGTACTGGTAAACCGTTTAGGTCGGCTAAGCTTGCCCAGGAAAAGTGTGAGTAGGTTAACTGACCGCCTTGAAACTTGGTCAGAACATTTATCCCAATGTTATCTCGGCCGAGTTCGAATCTGGGTCATGTGGGGTTAAAAACTAAGTCACTAGGTCAAATTGAAGAAACAGCTTGTTAACACTCTCGAAGTCACATTTTTTGCCTAATCATCATGAAACTTGGTCAAAATATGTGTCCCAATGATTTCTCGACCGAGTTCGAATCTGGGTCATGTGGGGTTAAAAACTAGGTCACTAGGTCAATTAAAGAAAAAGCTTAACACTCTAGAAGTCACATTTTTTGCACAATCTTCATGAAACTTGGTCAGAACATTAGTCCCAATGATATCTCAGCCAAGTTCGAATCTGTTTCATGTGGGGTCAAAAACTAGGTCATTAGGTCAAATTGAAGAAAAAGCTTGTTAACTCTCTAGAAGTCAAATTTTTTTACCAATCTTCATGAAACATGGTTAGATCATTTGTCTTAGTGATATCTCGGCCGAGTTCGAATCTGGATCATGTCGGGTGAAAAACTCGGTCACTAAGTCAAATTGAAGAAAAAGCTTGTTAACACTCTAGAAGTCACATGTTTTGCCCAATCTTCATGAAACTTGGTCAGAACATTTGTCCCAATGATATTTGGCCGAGTTCGGATCTGGGTTATGTGGGGTCAAAAACTAGGTCACTAGGTCAAATTGAAGAAAAAGCTTGTTAGCACTCTGGAAGTCACATTTGTTGCCCAATCTTTATGAAATTTGGTCAGAACATTTGTCTTAATAGTATCTCGGTCGAGTTTGAACCTGGATCATGTGGGGTCAAAAGCTAGGCCACTGGGTCAAATTGAAGTAAAAGATTGTTAACACTCTAGAAGTTACATTATTTGCCCAATCGTCATGAAACTTGGTCAGAAGTCTTATAGATATCTCGGCCGAGTTCGAATCTGGGTCATGTGGGGTCAAAACTAGGTCACTAGGTCAAATTGAAGAAAAAGCTTCAATTTCAATATGTACTTCAAAATTTTGAATGTCTGTTGTCACTTAAGTTTTTCAAACCATGATGATTAAGGCCGCATTTCCATCAGTCCATATCAGTATATCCATACCCGTATAAAAATCTAAGACATGGAAAATTGTTAGACTAATGAAACTCAGGTGAGCGACCCAGGGCCATTTGGCACTCTTGTTATAAAGCTGTACTTACCTCAATATACGCAGCACAGCTATTTCAAATTATGCAACGAAACCAATATTTGATATTAAACTTTCTGTACAAATAAGGAGCAGTATGCGTACGTGTTCGTCCCTGGATTCCACCGACAGTAGAGCGCCGACATGGTTACCATCCACGGACAGGGAAGAACACAGAGACGCGGCCTCTAACTGGTTCATAAGGGCGGAGGCGGGCTTGTACGGCGTAAATAGATAACAGTTGCTGTTAAAAGCAACCCAGCTGCTATTTGGGCACGAAGCTGCAAATAAAATTCGAGACATTTGTATGGAACGCTTTACTGACAACGATGCCATGCAGTAATATTTTATAATAAAGTCATGCGACAAATATTGGCCTTAGCTACTGGATTAAGACACATTGTATTGGGGAAAAATAATGACACGCAGCAAAATATGATTGTGGAAACTGTTGCAGATAGTGTTCCTAGCCAGCTAGGTGTCCAAACATAGCCGCTATCGGTACAGAAACCCAGAGCGACGAGTAAGACCACTCAATACCCAGGTTAGACCAATTGTGTTTGTATGTTATGTTTTTGTTTTGTTTTAAAATAAGAGTGGGAGCAGTAATAAAAATTAAAATAAAATCACTTTTGTACAGCAATCAACAAAAATATACATTATAATTTTAAAGAGGAGCGTTTCTTTTATTTTCAAACTGAAGACATTTTTAACAGTCAAGGCTAAAAACAAGCTTTTTTAAAGACATGGTAGTTTAAAAGTTAATTCATTAGTTTGAAACTCTTTAAATAAGTATTTGAACAGATACAATGATTAATTCCTACTTTTCCAAACATATATATGTCCTTGTTACTAGTACATGTTCCACGAATATAATACCAAGTCGGCGGGGACACTATAAATAAAATTCACAATAGTTACTTTTATTTTGTATTTGTTTTTGTTGAGGGATTAGGGTAGGGATTCCCAAAAAACAAAAGATAAAAAAAATGTTGGCCATAGCCATCATCGGTGAAGAAACGACCACAGGATCACTTACCAAGGCTATCAATCTCACAGATCGCTGCGACCTTCTGTCCGCATGACATATCATTGTACTCGCCATCGGCGGTGATCAAAGCACAGTCCTCCAGACCCTTGTAGTTGTTTGGTTCCCGATTCCAATTGCTACAAGAATAGTAACATTGATTGCTTAAGTCTCTATTTAAAACAAATATTTATGTAAATGTATTACAGCTACATGCTTGGTGCTATGTTATTCATATGTTACACGTTGAGTTACCAAATACTTTCTGGTACGATAGCGGATGCATTATGTCGGCAGAGTATGTCTAAACAATGAAACATCAGAATCACAATAAAGTATTTATCGTCTAATTAAAATGTTATGTAATTTAACATCTTCGTAGACTATATCAATTTCACTACAATATTGAAACTACAATTGCATCCAATGGATTCAATTTGTAGTCATGAACATTATGTTCATGACTTACATGGCTTACATTCCCAAAAACGCACTTGAGAATAACACCAAATTTATAACGATATTCTTTAACTTTTCCTTCTAACATGATTGAATTAATCAATTATTGTATTTTAAAAATGTTTGATTTTAATGGACACGCCCACTGCTTACATATACGACTGATTAACTGCCGATGAATCCGCCCACATGTACTGTCCCTCGTTCTTGATGTCATTCATGCCCGTCCACATGAACCTGTCGTTAGCTGGATCAACCATTTGTTGATTTAGCCAAGTCTGGAAAGAACAAATCTATATGTAAAATATGGAAATGTTAATAGTACTCTCTCAAATGTTAACGCAATCAACGGTTCGAAATATTTCACAGTGTTACCGTATTGCAACAAAATAGTTAAATAGTAAGACCACATTATATTTGAATTCAATAACATAATTATTGCAGACTATTGGTCTTTCACTTCTTAAACGGTCAAACTAAGAAGTGGCATCTTTTTCAGTTGGCTTCAAGATAGATAGTATCTCGAATATCACGAAACTTATTACAAAATGTTACAATATTATGTCGTAGTTAACGGATAAAAACTCATTTCCAACACTGATGTTATTTTGTTCAACTACATGACTATGTGTTACCAAGTCTTTATTACTACATGTAGATAGTTGGGTCACAATTACGTGAAAGCTAAATCGCAATTACGAGTCATTATGTCGAGATAAAACAAACCAAAATTTAATCTGGCAGCAGAAAGCTGACATACGTATTTAATTTATCTTATACTGTTTGTAGTTTGTTCGATGTGTTATACCTGCTTGTCAAATGAGTCCACCTTGACCAGATCCGCACTATGCTGCTGGCAGTAGCTTCTGGCATCTTGCCAGGCAGCAGACTTTGACCCTCCAATGAATCCATAGCACAATTGTCCCGCTCTAATCCATTGTCCGCATCCAAGATTATCCGGGGCTTGAGCTGTTGATATGTGTACACATTCATATGTTGAGGCGAATGCTTTATGAATGAACGGATGGGTAGTGGATGGATGTATGGACGAATAGATGGACAGATAGATTAATAAATGAACGAACAAACGAACGAACGAATAAACGAATAATTAATCTTCAAAATAACCTAATGAACATATTAATAAATTAGTTATCTTATATACATATTGACCTAATCCGGTATAACATCTTCAATATATAATAAGCTACTTACTATCGTTTTGGAGGAAGGTTAACTTTAACACGTTGTTTTAATAATCGAATACGTTTAATTAAACGAAATTAAAATCCATCCTTGTCAGTAACGTTGTTTAAGATTTCCATTCAAAAGAGTTTTTATATGGTGTTATTTGCATAAGAGAAACATTTAGTTTGATACGAAATCCTGATTTCGCCAGTTAAATTCCGCACTGTACTTGACCGCGACGATGCGACATTTTAACTTTTATGTTCTGCAGATTTCGCCATGAGAAATTTCATAGATATAGAAAATTATCGTTTACATTTTGCGTGTCTATGAAAATATACACGGCGATAATAATCGCCCAAATCTTGCGTTATCGTGCGAGATATACGGAAAATAAAAGTTAAAATATCGCATCGTCGCGGTCAAGTACGGGGAGAAAATATAAATACCGGATTCAGGAGTCTGTAGTTTGAGGCATTTTTGTAACAATTTTATGAATTAAACCTACGTAATACAACGTTCATCACATGTCTTTAATTACATTTCGAAGTAACTGTGTCAATAATCTTCCATTTAATATCATTGGTTCCATTTCCATGCATTTGCCTTTCATTGCAACTCAAACATGCCAAGGTGATTATGAAAACTTATATTACTGTTATACTGCTGTTGGTAGCAAATGAAGTTTGCACTTGAGGAACAGTTTCTGTCGTTGAACACTCCAGTCATACGGAGGACACCACAGTTCTCGATGCCGGCTATATTGTTAGGTTCTATTTGCCAAGGACTGGAACATTTCAATATGCGTTTAATCGGGTTCCTTCTGTGCTACGTAACTACTTATAGATGTATAATCCCAACATAAAAACAGAACAGAATAAAACAGGTCTTGCGAACAGTTGCTTGTCTACCTGGACATAGATACCAGTGAGGCACGATTTCTAGGAGAAGTGGACAGCACGAACAAAAAGTAGATAAACCCTAATTCAAATCTGACGGACTTTTATGTTAGGCAAGTGACATAGTATTTATTACAAAACTGCACTCACCAAACCAGTAACCATTGGCGACTGAAACCAAGATAACAATCAAGATAGGTACTTTGTTACAATCTAGCTAATTCATACAACCTTTGGAGTATTTCAACAAACATGTCGACATTAAACCTGAGCGCCATGACCTTTTCTAAAATCAGAAACTAGTACGAGTCTCTTGTGTCACCTACACTATGACCTGGGTTGCACGTGGTGCGATCCAGCTCCACTGTCCGTTTGCGTACGAGTAGCCCAGCCAGAATACGACCGCGGTCTGAGCTTGGTAGGGCAAGTTGTTGTTCAGAAAGTCCTGCAATTTGGAATATTTGGTCGTACTCATTCTATAAATATTTAATTCATACATTTACTATCATATTTCGGTCTAATCAAATTTGATAATAATACAAAGTTTAGTTATCTAATACGGATAGCACTTAGATTAAGTCATGTCATAGACTTAGAAATACTTCAATTTCTCTAAGTCAACGATAACAGAACTCTGCAATGCTTCTAATGCTTCTAATGAACATTTGAAATCGTCTCAGTTTACCTAATCTGAGTGAAGATAATTTGTTGAAGTTCAAAATCTGTAGACACAGGAGAAGTTATTCGCCCAATATAGTCAAAGCTAAGCCCATAAATTGTATTTCCTGAGTTAAACTTCTTGGTTAGAAATATTTTTCCAAACTACTTACTACGTCGTTCTGGTCCGCTATGGACATCAGCTGGGCGCCTGTAGCGTTGCTTTTGGTGGGGTCCGAGCACCACATCTTGGCGGCGTTCCAGGAGATAAGCTGGGAGGGGTCCGTGGTGTCACTGATCCAATAACAGGAGGTTCCGGCAGACAGCCATCCCAGTACACAGCCATTCTCTTGAAGGGTTTAATAATCAACTAACATATAACTTCGTAACTAAATGTTAATTTGCATAAACGATAGTTAGCAGTAGCAGCATATAGTTTGCACCCATTTGTGAAGGTTAGAAAACATATTCAGATTGCGTAAAGGACATGACCACACATTTTATTTTGATAAATAAATTAATAGAAAGCTATTAATATTTTGATTAATAAATGTCGTTATTATGAACAAAACGTAACAAAAATAACAATTACAAACCACTGAAAGCTGTTCTCACCCGTCATTCGAAGAATTTATATACATGTTAAGATGTGGTAAAATATTCAATTCGTATTTTTAAGATACCTATGTTGTGCACATATATCGTTCAAACATTCATTCACAATTTGCTATAAATGAGTGTTTTAATTTCCTTACGCCCATCCATTTTGCACACGAATCCCTGTCTGGACCCACAGTCTAGGTCCGACAGACTGCCCTGGATGTTCACGCCTGCACAGTTGGCAACTCCATCGTTGGCTGGAGAGGTACCCCATGAGCTGCAAAATCACAAATGTACCTAACATAACATCCTACTTTTGTCGACGTTAGTTTGTCTGTGTATTGTTTCGGCTGCACTTTTCAAATGCTTTAATATCATCAATTGAGGCGTGTCGTGGGAAAACCGGGCTTAATACATGTGCGTAAAATGTCGTCCTGGATCAGTCTGTGCACAGGCTGATCCGGGACGAGACTTTTCGCTTTTTTATGGTATTTTCTGTTTCAAGGATGTTTCTTCTAAACATAAATCTACTGTAGGCGGAAAGTGCCATCCTGGATAAACCTCTGCGGACTTCCCAGACCGATCCGTGACGACACTTTACGCACGTGCAATTAGTCCGGTTTTCACGACAGGCCTCAAACTAGAACCCAACATGAAAAAATCCCAACTCAACCGGTATACCTGAAACTATGCCGGTCTGCAGTTAATAGGAAATTCGCTCAACTATATATTGCCAAGTTTGAATATATGCCAAGATAATAGTGTGTGCAACACAAACCTACCAACACAAACGTACAGTTTTTACAATCAACATACGTTAGTGTTTAGATCGATTTTTTGTTATAGTATATATTTTTACGAACAACATTTCGAGGGTTGAAAACCAGAAGGTACCAACTGATATTGATTTCAATGGCAGATTGTACCTCCTGGTTTTCAACCCTTACTTTGACATTCACAAAAATTCAGAAATTCAGACATCAAAGCAATACTCACACAAGAGACATGTCGGCAGCTTCAAAATTGCCCCATTGCCAATTGCCTGTGCCGTATGGAGTTATGGATGTCTTAGGGTTGTCATTGAGATCTGTCCAGAATCCACTGCTAGGGAATTGGGCCTTGGCTGTTGTGGTAACCCAGTTCTGCAAATAAGATCTTTTATAGTTCGGACCTATTAACCTGACACTAACCTTTATGCATGCATATATTACATGTCCGTTACGATGAATAATTCCGTACTAGCATCGAGTAAAATCGATGTCAGCGTATTTAAGTGAAAATACATTTAATGTATCAACCAATACGTGAACCACCGAACAAAACGAAAGTAAATACATGTATAGGAAATAATTCAATATGTTATATATTCGTATGAGAGTTTATGAGTGACAAGTTAATGTGTCCGAGAAAATGTATTTATTCCGTTGATTTGTTTTTAAAAGGACATTATTGTTGTATATTGCAAAATTATTAAAAAATGAATGTTGTTTTTTCTTTGCTTTATAAATGATACCAATGTTTTCATGTTAGACAATTAAAACATGCATAAACGTTACTGTTTCTGAAAGAAATATTTAAAAGTGAATACACAAAAATGTTATCCGATATATAAGTTCCAATATTGACTGTCCTGAACTATCCTTAATACTAATAATTCAATCAAGTTTAATCGGATTACAGGTCAAACGATATGTCCAATTAATCGATTCTTTTCATTTAAATTTGTAACAAATCTGCAATACATTTAAAGTTGTAAAAACCATCATACTATTTAATGTTGTAACAAAAAAGCATAGTATTAAACTTTATAACAAACAGCACAGTATTTAAAGTTGTAACAAACCAGCATAGTATTTAACTTGTAAAAAACCAACATAGCAGTTTCCTTGGTAACATACCAGCATATTATTTAACTCTGTAACAAATCACCATAGTGTTTAATGTTGTAACAAATCAGCATAGTATTTAAAATTGTAACAAACTAGCATCGTATTTAAAGTTGTAAATTCAGCATAGTATTTAAAGTTGTAACAAACTTGCATCGTATTTAAAGTTGTAACAAACAAGCATATTATTTAAAGTTGTAATAAATTAGCACAGAATTTAATGTTGTAACAAACCAGCGCATAATATAACGCTGTACATAAAAATATGTGTCATGTTAGAATTAACGTTGTAAAACCAGCAAAGTATTTAATGGTGTAACTAACCAGTTCGTCTTGGGAATGAATCCTTAGGAGAGAGCTGCCGGAGTTAATGCATTCCGACTGCGCCGCAGCCACGGACACGCTCTTGGTGGTGACAATTTTGTAGCAGTTCGAGCCGAACGGCAGCCAACCGTCGTCACAAACATTCTGGGAAACCACGCCGCCCACGGCTATGAATTATAAAGGAAGCACTTTGTGAGGATTTAACGTTAACCTCTCAATTAGAAACTAGTTCGAAATATGTGTTCTATTAAGTAGTCCATCCAAATGATCAACTGTATTTTCAGCTTAAAAGAGCTATGCGTGGTCCAAAAACAGCCGCTGCAAAATCAGCGTAACATTGGGTCTATTAACACTATTGTACTGACAATTTATGTCATATATTGACATAGATAATTGGAATTAATATTGAAAAGATTTATATTACATGAAATACGAATATAAGATATATAGAGAATATTTGTTGATTTCGGTGTACGATCGTATTTAATTTCAAGAGTGTTGAACGAAAATGATATGTTCACGAGTGGCGCAGACACGAGTGAAAATATCTATTTTTTCTATGATCACGAGTGAAATAAAATACGATCTTACACCGAAATCAACCAATTTTCTTTTTATTTTATGTCTTTTATCCCCATTCAAATTGCTATCAACTTGGGTTTAAATGGAAAATCTGCCAGGACTCATAACGTCATGACGTGAAAACAATGTCGTCATTTCATAATTTTGAGTCCGGAATTGTTTACTGTATTAAATCGGGAACCCGTGTGAACATTTACAACAGTGAATAACCAATTTTATTTCACTGATATTTTCCTATGAGTCACTGGAAAGCATAAAATAAATCAAACTCCAGTCGCATTACTGAGATACTATAGGGTGAGGGTCTTAGGTGGATTGCTAAATTGCAGTTCGAACGTTAATACTTATGTAAACAATAATACCGTACATCTAAGATGTGGGTATTTGTTTTACAAATTAAAAACTTAAACACAATTAATACCATAATGCATTTTCAAAGAATACACGGACAATTAGTTAAGCTGTATTTTAGCAACACTAAAGAGAGAAATATCCGCGTCTGATATTAGCGACATTAGCTAAAATAGATAATATAGAACTAAATGCCCATAAATAAGAATTATATAGATATACTTACATAGCAAGACTATTGTAACTCCGATTTGAAGATGCATTGTGTGTATGTAGTGGTATTTAAAATAATAAATACCTAACAGTTCATTAATACAAGCAAAAAGAGGGCGTATTAAACATGGACGATATTCTGTCTCTATCAGGTGTATGCTATCTGATGTACATTTGACCGTACGTGCCGGGGTGTCTCTATCAAGCGAATCAAAGATATCAGTATGAAATTATTCGATTGTGAACCGTTAGATTACGTACTATCAAATACACACCGGCTCAGACCGCCAACGTTTGTATAAATTTTAGCAGATAATGTAGGTTATATACAAATGTACATATCCGCATATAGTAAACATGATGTAAATATGTAAGCCTTTCACATATAAAAACAAACTTGCTTGTTTTATTAATATTGCATATTATTTAATGATATTCAAATACATGTTTAATATGAGTGTAATTACTTACTCAATACATTTTAAAGAACAATTGCTGGAGTATATAATATTCAACATGTTCATTAGCACGTATTATCAAATATAATTAAGCCACATAACGATCTACATGTGCATTCAGTGGCAATAGTCATTCGTGAATAACCTGTCACTAAAAATTACACAAAAGCGCACGGTGTTTGTATCAGATTTATTTCCTCACTACATGTCCAAAAACATAAGCGAAACATAAGTATGTATTTAGTGTTCATGTAAGTCAATAACTAATAATGCGCAATAATACTTTTTATAAACATATATAGCACTGCCAACGAACTGCACTCATATAATGTACAATACACCACATATAGCTCAAAATACGAAAAATCCTATGTTACACAACGGAATACATGCACGATGTACATGCAGTTTAGTAGCGCAAATTAATAGTCTATACTGAATGAAACAATATAGCAATGCATAACTAGTTTCAAAGAGCTTAAAGATACGTTTTGCAAATTTTGAGAACGGATGATTACGAACAAAAGTCGGTACAATATGAATCATCTTTCAAAAGATAATCAAGAGCCAATATCTAATACATGTCATATCTGTGTATATTACAGACTTTTAAGTTGTTATCCATATGAGTTAAACACGACTGTGATACAGTTAGTCTTACTTTAGTAATGAAAACTCCCGTGAATGAATGTAAAACAAAGGCTGTCTTCCAATTCATTCGATTCGTCCAGTGCCTCATTTGATCAAAATTAACTACAACGACTTATAACATTTGGTGAGAAACAAAATGCTGCAAAGAAGTCTATATCATATGTGTTTTCAGATGAATCGTGATGAAATGTACACAGAAAGAAGATAAAGAAGCATAGCTGTAGAACCGCGATCAAGGGCTTCTCTTCTCGGCGAACCTGAAAAGACAAATATATACAGTTAAAGCCCCAGTCCATAAAGTATAATTCAATACATCTTATATTGACATAAGTTCTTAGGAACGTAAATGGCGTTTATTCGACTGAAACTGTTTCTTATTAACGAAACGCATTTTACAATGTTCGAAAACGCTTGGTACGAATCGAATGGGATATACACTGTGTGTAGTAAATGTACATGCAGATTTACTCCAGAGGCATCACCATCTATCGTATACAGAATATATGCGATAAAAAAGGTTGACAATTTGTTATTATTTTACCGATTTCGGTGCGGTTTTTTTTTGCATCTTGGTCGGTAACATGTTCATTAACAACGATTTCTGAAAAGTTTTATTTTATGAACATATTTATGGACTGAGGCTTTAAAATAATTACAAAGTCATGGCATTTGTCATTTATCACAGTGGCAGTGCACTGCACCAACATTATATGTGCAACAATCAGGTACATTTAACCCATGTTCATACTCGTTTGTTTTTGCACGCGTCACATGTTAATATTTATCAGTTTTCTGTAGTGTGTGGCATTGTACAAAAATTACATATGCACATAATCAGGCCTGAGTTATACACGGTTAGTTGGTGCACATTATTTTCGTGATTATTGATATCGTGAATTGTCAGTGAAATAAATTACTGTTATTCCAGTACAATACTATGCAATACCTGTATAGCAAATCACTATAACGCTTGTATTTCAAAAAATGATATTTGTTTGTATGTTATCTTACCAATGCATATTTCCTCAAAGGTACATGCAAATCACTAATAAATTCAAACGTTTAATCCAGTATTGGTAATAATAGTTTGGGAATAGTTTAACATATCAGTTGCAAACGTTGCTGAGGTATATTATTAATACAGTTGTACCCGATGTTACACCATACGCAAGACGTTCACAGATGATTCTGATTTGAAGGGAGCATGGTCGTTCGTGGAACTGGCCACCATACGTGACTAGACCGCAGTCATCATCCGGTCGGGTACTAGGTTCTCCCGTCCAGTCTCTAGAAACGAGCAAGTACGATTAATAGGGAAAACGTATTCACATGTATGTACTTGTATGCATAAAATTGAAATAACATAACAGCTAAACCAACATCGACATGTCACAAAAGCTCGAAAATACCAAATTTAGAAATTACAGAGACGTAACGCACAAAAGTAATCGGGTTAGCTGATACAAAAATAATTCTAATGATAATACGGCAATTTTAATGTGTAAAAGGAAGCAAAGTTAATAATTCTGAATACATAATTTGTTAAATTGCTGTTGTCAGTTATGAAAAGCTAGGAAAACTGTATGCATCTTAATACCACTCTTTTGTCTATTATGCACTGGTACATCAATCACCAACGGTCAATATGTGAAAGATAGCTCCTTTCGACTATTTCGCAAACATACACAACAGAGGGGTCCATCACGGGCCCGGTGGCGAACATCCAGAATCCTTCCGTTTGCTTGTCTGTCAGAGACGTCCACCACCCATACACGTTTGCCGCCAACTGTGGACTGCCAACTTGAGTCTTGATAAAGTCCTGCCCAGAAATATGTATTATCGGTCATATTGATGTCATGTAATGTGGTCGAAGTGAATTGTTCACAATTTTCTATATTAGTCATACGTAAAGTGGTGGTGGAGCATTGACAACATGCACCTTTAGGTGGATATTTTATGAATAGCTTTATTGTTGATTTCATACTGATGAAACAACGAACGATATGCAATTATGATGCATTCCTACATAAATGCATATTATGTTGTTTCTGATTTGTATATTGTTTAGACGTCTACCTTGCAAACTTCAATAACACACCAATTGTACGGTTAGCTAAGCTATAATATGATATTTGATATACGATATAATTCATAATATTGTATTTTTAAATTATACAGTATTAATTTAATTTAGCATATGTACATGTACATTTCACTGAAGCTAAGAAAACTCTCCCATTCGTATACTTGTTTATTAAAAGCAACATTTTAATTCAAGCCACACAAGTTAATAATCACGCGTCCGTTCTTGGTTTTAACTGACAACAGCGTCAACGACATACAGAACAATTTGATACTCACGTGTTCGTCCTTGGTTTCAACTGACAAGAGCGCTGACACACTGTTGCTGCTGCCAGACAAGGATGCGCACAGAGATGCTGCCTCTTGTTGGTTCACTAGGGACGAGATGGCGTTGAATGGACTGAAGAAGTAACAGTTGTTGTTGTTCGCGACCCAACTGCTGTTCGGACAAGGTGCTAAAATATATCAAGGTTTTGATATCATGCGTATTGCAATAGGCAATGAATTGTAAACTGTGAAATGCAAAGGACATCAAATATATTTATACAAAAAGCCGTGATTTATAGCATCATAATAACAGAAAATGACCTGTAAACTACTTATTACAAAGTACTTAAAGTTAGATTATTACATACATATACACATTCAATCACGGTTATGCAATACAGGTTAAACATATTTTTTATATCTTAAACATAAATACAATACTGTATATGTGATCAACAGGAAAAATAAATAATCTATATGAGATATAAAACTGCATCATATGAAACAATGTGAAATCAACTTACCTACATTTATACTTCAGCAAACCATTAACATAAACGATCAATACAAATCAAAACAAAGACTTACAAAGATTGTCAATTTCGCATATAGCAGCAGCCTTCAAGGAGCAGGTCTGGTCATTGTATTGGCCCGTGGTGTAAATAAGGGCACAGTCCTCTTGACCCTTGTAGTTGTTGGGCTCCTCATTCCATTTACTAGCATTATAAAATATTGAATTGCTTTACTTGTTAATGTTTACGTTTGATGCCATTTTGAACATTTGCCGTAACGTTAAAACTCATTAGAAATATGAACGTTAACTTGTATGTTCCTCTGATAAAATTGGAGATGTGGTATCTGTTGAATGCATACTTTTTTTAGACTCAGTATTGAAACAACAAAGAAGACAAACAACAAACAAAACATTTCAAAGTGTGTTTGAATAATATAACTCATTCTTTACATCGATCCATATATAGGATTATTTTGATGATAAAAAGTATTATACATGAACGAAGTTATATATTTCTGTTTGCTGTTTGCATGAATGTTCTTTTTAAATGTTTTCTCACAAACAATTGGTTAATACAGACAAAAGTAAGATTGGTTGATAAAACCCAGATTGGATAGTTCTGTATCATGAAAACATCAGCCGATTATACTGATTAGTAAATAAAAAAACAACAACTTGTGTTTGCTAGTATAAAATTAGTGCAAGTTGTATAGAGCGTTGTTTCTTACAACTATCAATATGACGATAATAACAAATAATAAACAAGACAATCATACAAGCAAAGCCTACATATATGATTGATTGACAGCTGATCCATCCGCCCAGACATAGTTTCCCTCCGTTTTCACGTCGTTCATTCCCGTCCAGAAGATGGCGTCATTGGCAGGATCCATAAGCTGCTGGCTCAACCACGCCTGAAAATAAGTTTTGGGTGACCAGAGTCCATCTTGTCTGCATTATGTGTACACGTAGTATATACGGTTTAATTGTACATGTGTACGGCTGCAAGCGTCAATAGTTATACGAAACGATTTTCGACAAAGCTTATAATGACAATGTGTCCTATGTTTAATTAATGCAAATTTGTAAATCATTAAAACATTAACGATGTACGTGCTTACTGACTTGAGTTAACACAGATGTACATATTATCAAGATACTATTTACAATCAAGAAATGATCGATAAATTCGACACTAAATAAACTAAATTCGGAAAATAAACCCACGAAGTTTGCGTAACACTCAATCAAAATTGATAAAAAAAACGTTTCTGAAAAATCACCAACATTAAACATAACTACAGATAAAGGCATGTTAATGTCCAACAGATGCAGTATTCTATACTGTTTTTCAATTTTAATAAATTATATTAGTTTCATCAACGTCCTCAACAGTGTATAACATAGTCTGTATCATACTTATAATGTTACCTGCTTGTCATACGAGTCCACTTTCACAAGGTCGGCACCTCGTTTCTGGCAGTAACTCCTTGCGTCTTGCCAATTGGCGAGTTGAGAATTACCGATGAAACCGTAGCAGAGTTTCCCACCTCTGATCCATTGTCCACAGCCTAAATTGTCAGCGGTCTGAGCTGCAACGATATATTTTGTACAAATTTATATCTCAATAAAAATACAATGTATTATACGACTTAGTAATTACCTTTACATTGTAACAAATACTATGGTAGAGATCATATGAAGCCTTATTGATTGTACAATGTTTTTATAGTGGAATGTAACTATCACTGTTCGATGATTTTACTTTCTTGCGTGTTGTGTGCTATTGGTCAGCGCAACAGAAGCTGCAAGAGGAAAGTCCTAATTTGTTCAATGCTATTTTCAACCATTTGTTTTCCATGCTAATCCGTGACATTGGTTAATCATACGTACTGTTGTACTGCTGTTGGTAGCATATTAAGTTGGCGCTGGAAGAGCAGTCTCTGTCATTGAACACCCCCGTCATACGGAGGACTCCACAGTTCTCGATGCCCGCAATATTGTTAGGCTCAGTCTGCCATGATCTAGGAACCCAATCAGATATACCATATATAGGATCTGGGGCGAGTTGTCATTTCATACAATAATTTATTAAACGAGTTCAGGAATTATGTTAGTAAGCGAGCCTTTTGGCGATTGGTCATTCAAAAGATTTGTAGCCAATGAAAACGCTCAAAATGTTATTTGTCATTTCATACAATAATTTATTAAACGAGTTCAGGAATTATGTTAGTTAGCGAGCCTTTTGGCGATTGGTCATTCAAAAGATTTGTAGCCAATGAAAACGCTCAAAATGTTATCTTACACATGTGTTGGTTAAAAAAAATCGTAATGGGTGTATTACACGGAAAACAAGGTAAAGCATGTAATAAAACATTGTATTTACAAGATGAACACATATAATTGTTTGTATCGTATTTTACAATCCTGGATGGAACATATTAACGATTAATAAGCACAACTGCATTCATTTTATATCTCCATTTCATTGTTCTACCTGATAGCTTACTTGACATGTTCATGTTCAAAAATTATTAATCTATTACTATACCAATTAACAGAATTACTACTGTATTTGTCAAAGTATGAACCTGCTCGTACCTGTACACTTAAATTGACCACGCACTAAAGCCGTTTTTAAATCCATGTTCACAAATTCATGTATTTTCCTACAAACAACTCAACGTTATATAAATTTAAACATTGATTCAGTTGTTTGTTTTATGATTAGTTGATTGTCAGCTTACATCATCAGAGGGCTAGTCGATCCCGTAAACCAGCCCCACTGCCCGTTTGTGCTTATGTAGCCTATCCAGAAGACTGTTGCACTCTGTGTTTGGTACGGCAGATTGGTGCTAAGAAAGTTCTGAAAGGCAGAATCGATATACCTTTCCAGTTTCTTTGCCATCAGCATTTAAAAACCTCCTCAACTATTGTTTCAGGATTGATTTCCATTCATCGATAATCACAAACACACTACATGTATATAAATATTGCATTCTTTGAGGGCGATAGTGCATTTTGTCAACCCGAGGAAATACTGCCCAAGGCAACTGTATTTTTCGAGGGTTGACAAAATGCACTATCGCCCTAAAAGAATGCGATTTTTATTTGATTATACCAACATAGGGCTTCTCAATAAATAATGCGCTTTTGTAATTTACTCACCAATTCATAAGCGCCTTTTAACTCCGATAAACCTGTTTATCGCTACGACGTCATAGAGGGTGATATTGCAGTGTGATATTTAAAATTATTGACTGCTTTGTTTTTATATGAACCAAGAAGGAAAACAAAAGGGTGAGGAATAACAAAACGTTATACCACGTGCTATTTTGTGTAATATGTTATAAATATGTTAACCGTTAAATACGTGATATTCGAGCACAATAAATGGATAACGCATTAGATTGATTTGCATTTGATTGACATTGTGGAAACGTCTATGTTTAGGATGCCAAATGTGTAGTGTAGTAGTAAAATGGTTGTAGGATGCCAAATGTGTAGTGTAGTAGTAAAATGGTTGTAGGATGCCAACTGTGTAGTGTATTAGTAAAATGGTTGTAGGATGCCAACTGTGTAGTGTATTAGCAAAATGGTTGTAGGATGCCAACTGTATAGTGTATTAGTAAAATGGTTGTAGGATGCCAACTGTGTAGTGTATTAGTAAAATGGTTACAGGATGCCAACTGTGTAGTGTAGTAGTAAAGTGGTTGTAGGATGCCAAATGTGTAGTGTATTAGTAAAATGGTTGTAGGATGCCAAATGTGTAGTGTATTAGTAAAATGGTTGTAGGATGTCAACTGTGTAGTGTATTAGTAAAATGGTTGCAGGATGCCAAATGTGTAGTGTATTAGTAAAGTGGTTGTAGGATGCCAAATGTGTAGTGTATTAGTACAATGGTTGTAGGATGCTAAATGTGTAGTGTATTAGTAAAATGGTTGCTGTTGGATGCCAACTGTGTAGTGTATTAGTAAAATGGTTGTAGGATGCCAAATGTGTAGTGTCTTAGTGAAATGGTTGTAGGATGCCAAATGTGTAGTGTATTAGTAAAATGGTTGTAGGTTGCCAAATGTGTAGTGTATTAGTAAAATGGTTGTAGGATGCCAAATGTGTAGTGCATTAGTAAAATGGTTGTTGTTGGATGCCAGATGTGTAGTGTAGTAGTAAAATGGTTGCTGTTGGATGCCAGATGTGTAGTGTAGTAGTAAAATGGTTGCTGTTGGATGCCAACTGTGTAGTGTATTAGTAAAATGGTTGTATGATGTCAACTGTGTAGTGTATTAGTAAAATTGTTGTAGGATGCCAAATGTATAGTGTATTAGTAAAGTGGTTGTAGGATGCCAAATGTGTAGTGTATTAGTACAATGGTTGTAGGATGCCAAATGTGTAGTGTATTAGTAAAATGGTTGCTGTTGGATGCCAGATGTGTAGTGTATTAGTAAAACGGTTGCTGTTGGATGCCAAATGTGTAGTGTATTAGTAAAATGGTTGTAGGATGCCAAATGTGTAGTGTATTAGTAAAATGGTTGTAGGATGCCAAATGTGTAGTGTAGCAGTAAAATGGTTGCTGTTGGATGCCAGATGTGTAGTGTAGTAGTAAAATGGTTGCTGTTGGATGCCAGATGTGTAGTGTAGTAGTAAAATGGTTGTAGGATGCCAAATGTGTAGTGTATTAGTAAAATGGTTGTAGGATGTCAAATGTGTAGTGTATTAGTAAAATGGTTGCTGTTGGATGCCAAATGTGTAGTGTATTGGTAAAATGGTTGCTGCTTAGGATGCCAACTGTGTAGTGTATTAGTCAAATGGTTGCTGTTTAGGATGCCAACTGTGTAGTGTATTAGTAAAATGGTTGCTGTTTTATAGTGATTTAAGATATAGTTAATTCAAGATATATTTATTATTCATAATGCTTATTATTCCATAATGTTTTATTGAAGCTTTTGTGAAACTTAACATAATCAATTATTGTATGTGTTTTGCTACATTATTTCATTATTATAATGATTACAGTTATAAAATGTATAGCAACCTATCATAGTAATACAATATAAATAAGATAGTAGTTCAATTACTTTGAACTTGACTTTTGTTTTATTTGTGATTTACTCTCCATATACGATTTTATACTTTAAAGGAAATATAAAATATACTAGCAGTAAACAGGTTGTCTTGATTGACTGCAATACACAAAGTTTACAAACATAGCTGTAGTGATGAGTTATTCGAATTTATGTTTCCCACACACGGTAAAACCAATTTTACTCTGAGAAACTCGAAAGTAGATTCAGTTTAAGTCCTAGTTTCTGAATGGCTAAACACATTGTTAATATAATCTCGTCGTTTAAGGTCAATAAAGGTTGTATTTCTATGCGTCTTAAGGTCAATTAAGGTTTTGTTTCTGCAAACATATTATAATGGTTAATGCATGTTTGCAAATGCATACCGTGTCATTTTGATCCGCAACGACCATCAGCTGGGCGCCATTGACGTTACTTCTGGAAGGGTCCGAGCACCACATCTTGGCGTCGTTCCAAGGCAGCAACTGTGTCGCGTTCGTGGTGTCACTGACCCAGTAACAGGCTGTTCCGTACGACAGCCAAGCCAACGGACAACCGTCCTCTGTAGTGTTGGAAAAGGTCAGAGATATGTATTGACGCAGCTGAAGTTTCAAACATTTAAGATTTAAATACGTTTCCATGAAAATCTTAATTTAGTTTTTTTGTTGTAAACTAGCATGATATCATACTATAATGCCTTTAATGTTTCTGAAATAGAGTTAATTTTAAAGATGTTCTCATACGCGAACAATTTTACTGTTTTACGTTTGTGCCTGATTTGTTTATGACAATTTTATTTGATGTTGCAAATTGTGTTATTTGTTTTTGCATGCTGACAATTTAGCCAACTCACTCCCACTGAACATGCTTTATAAACAAAAAACGTCGACTTTTTTTGTACAAATCATACATTATACTTACGCCCTGCCAGTTTGCAAATGAATCCCTGCTGTGACATACAGTTCAAGTCTGCAAGTGAGCTTTTGATGTTGACTCCTGCGCAGTTTGCTACTCCATCATTTGCTGGAGATGTGCCCCATTTGCTTATAATATTATAAAATATATGACGTCAATATCTATTATAGCTCGGACACATTAACGTGACACTAATGAACTTTATTAGCATAATTACGAGCGTAAATGGCATGTAGTTCCAATATTTATACTCGGTTTAGGTCGGGCACGTTTTTTCGTATTTATTTATACCACAGGTGTATCTTCAATAATTGACTCTTACATCGATTTAACTCGATGAGAGTACGGAAAATAATATAACAATATTCATCGTAACGGACTAATATATATTCACGCATAACGGTCAGTGTGAGGTTAATTTGTCCAAGCAATACATACATGCGTATATGCTCATAAGATGGCAAAATGTCAATAATTAAGTATTGGTATATTAACAAGAATAGTAGCTAGGTTAAATGTATCTGCTTTGTTTACTATTTCTTTTGAAAACTACCGTTGAATATTATCCAAATAAAACTTAGATCTAGCTTAAAATTTAATGCCCCTCCTTTAGCCATTTGCCATTTGTTTTGGAAACTACCGTTCGAAAATTATCATAATAAAACTGACTACTACTGACTATTTTAACCTAAGTTTGATATCAAACAGTATTTAGAACATCTACCTTTGAATGGGTAAATACCTTTCAGTAAATGTGAGATAAACGTGAATATTCCGGTTATCAGTACATTATGACAACAGTTTATGTAAATGACTTTACCAAAGTAATAAATATAAAATCATTATAAAAACATAAAACAACCTACATTAGTGTCATGTCTGCGGTTTCGTACAATCCCCATTGCCAGTTGCCCGTGCCTAGCTTGGAAATGGACGATTTTGGATTGTCGTTTAGATCGGTCCAAAATCCGGCACTTGGAAAAGTTGATTTCGCAGTCGATGTTATCCAATTCTGAAAAACAACTAGAATATGTGTACATTTATTGCATTGTATACTACACATATGCCATTATAATTCTGTAATGTTAGAAAATAGCACAGTAATAACGTCTGTGCACAGCGCGTGTTAAAGCGGGTTAAATTTCTTATTTAAACAGAAAAGTTCGAATGCTTCATATTAACGGCAATCGACCGATATCCATACAAATGTATAGTAAAGACGCTATGTGCATGTCTTAGCCCCGCAATTCACTTAGTATATATGTCTGTTTCCTTTCAACTTTAGTTTATATTAAACATTGAAATTCCGTTGAAGAATTAAGACACGCTTCTTATTGTATTACATTTCAAATATACTAGTAAAACATTGAATTTATATTTGACATGTTTATTAGCAATTTTCATTGAAGTGGAACCCAAGTCAAGCGTTTCCAATGCAGCTTCGTGGATAGCATTCAAGACCATCAGGGGTCTTTTTCCCAACATGGAATGTCAAGCTGTAGACATTCCCGGCCGGCGCATTGTACAGTTTATGAAGGATAGTGAATTCCCAATGCCTGAGATGGCATTGCGTTGAAAATTATGTGTTAACAGTTTTGAAAATAAACATCAAGTTGCTAAACAAATATACAAGTATGGCTGGATGTTGGAATGTCAGTCTGTTCTGTGAAAAAAAATTGTATGTTATATTCGATTCTATAATGTTATCAAATAAGTGATTTCATACAAGCACTAAACATTATTTGTCCGAGGTCTTCTGTATATGCAGGAGCCCATAGCATGCCAATACAGCTGACAGGACAAATAACAGTGCCTGTATGAAATCACTTGTTATCACACGTGATAAAATTCTAAAAATAATATAATAATGCGACAACGACGCATAACATATTGCACTTTTTCCCACCAAACTTATGAATTACACGTTTTGGAATCATTTATGA
>CM051034.1:10582760-10765260 GCA_027627225.1 Congeria kusceri | reverse complement strand
TGCCTTTATGAGAGCGTCTTTTGCCGCCCATGACCATTGTTGCACATTTGGATGGATTGTAGGCATATCGCCAAGTAAAAGCATATTCCCCGACAGACGTCGACAAGACACTGTAAGCCTGCAAGTGATAGCGACAGCAAAACGATATCGTCCGCCAGTGACAAGTTGCCAATGCGAAGGGCATGAGGTGACCTCTGTTGTTGTTCGAGTAGTCCGTTGACGTCAACTGTGTTGTAAAACGGTGAACAGATGATACCTTGCCGGGTGCCTTGTTCAATGCGGAACATCTGTGAAAGATAGCCAGCATGTGTGACGCAACTAGTCCCGCCCCGAAGTGATTGGTCAATGATGCAGAGATCTTTGCCTTTGATGCCTTTCTGGTGTAATTTCAGGACGAGGCCTGAGAGCCACACTTTATTAAAGGCAGCTTTTCGCGTCCAGTAGCAGGCGTGGAGAAGGCTTCCACGTTCTATGCAGTAGTTACGGGCCTCTTTGAGAAGAAACGTCACCATCTTGGAGTTTTTCCGCTTTTGGAATCCGTGCTGTAGGTCCGAGATGACAATCGGATGTGACTGTACCTGAATACGTTGAAGTTGCACTTTTTCAAACAACTTGAAGATGACCGGAAGCAGTGAAATAGCCCTGTAATTACTTGGGTCGGTTGTTGCCTTTCCTTTGCCCTTGTGTGCGGTTACTGTTATTCCTTGTTTCATTTTGTCAGGGAATCTCTCAGTGGCTACAATGTCGTCAAACAATGTGTACAGGAATCGCGTGAGGACAGGTCCACCGCACTTGATGTGCTTATACGTCAGGTTATCCGCTGAGCCGCTCTTGTTGATAGGTAGGCTGTCTATTATTTTCTGAAGCTCGTCTGTGGAGATCGGGGTTGACCAGAGATTACTGTGGCTTGCATCCGAGGATGACGTAGACAGGATATGAGCGACATTCTTGTCAACTTGTTGGCGGAGTGTCTCGTTGTAGGCTGGGTCTGTGGAGAATGCATATAATTCTTGAAAGTAGCCTTGCCACCCGTCTAGTATGTCGTCTGAGGAAGGGACGTTGACCCCTTTAAAGTCAATGGTAGAGCATCCCTGTTTCCCCTTTTGCGATTTTCTTCTTTTTATGAATTTCCAGAAGGCGCCTTGACATATTTCTGCTAGATTTTCAAGGTTTTCAAATTCTTGATTTTCCTATATATATATAAATATATATCTATATATATATATATATATATATATATATATGCGCAGCTTTTCTGAGATTAATTCGAAATAGACGTTTGGCCTCTTTCAAGCTGTCGTGCAGAGATCCCGATGCTGCAGAGCCGCACAAGTGCCAGGTTGTCGAATGTTCTTAAGAATTTTATCCACATACGACACTAACCTTTTGTTAAATGTTTCAATATTCGTTGCTTTTATATGTAGCGGTATCATAATTGAAGCCCTAGGTCAACTCAAATATTAAATAATTAAAAATGCCAGATAGTGTGATTTACTACAAAGTCGTTTATCTTTGCCAATTTAGAACTTAAGGCGATACATTAGTCAGTGTATAGCCCAATATAGCCGATAGCAAAGGTTGGACTCAAATGACTGCAAATAAAGAGTTTACAATGCCCCACCCCTTGAGATTTTAATTGGTATATTTCCATTAACGATAATTACATCAATCTCTACAATTCCACTAAGGAATTTCAAAGGAAACCACGATATAATTGCCCATAGACCTTTTATATCAAAATACAATCATCAAAGTATCAACTCATCAGGGATATACAAACAAAAAACAGCATATATTTAAGAAATAATTGACGGGTAACTGTTGGTTATTGCGGTAATAACCAACGGTTTGAAGTTCCGATGCGTAGCCCGAGTGGTTTGATAACAAGCATCGGAACGACAAGCCGTTGGTTATTACCGCAGTAACCAACTGTTACCCGTTAATTATTTCGATTCAAACACGATCCAATATAAAATTAGTATTAAGGTTATGAATGAGAACTATATTTATCTATACTCCTCCCATTTTCTGAGAAGTGCACTCACACGTGCGTTTCAGTGACGTCAATAAATGAAAACAATTCAAAATGACGTCATCTTTCTTGATAAACATTGAGCGAATGACGTCATTCTTATCTATATACTTTAGTGAAAATATGTTGCTAAAAGCGCAAATTACAAGCATATTAACAAAACGTCAACGTATTTGTGAAATTAAGTATAACATATGTAGTACAGGTGTGGTTTTATTGCGCTACATAATGCAGAAATGATTAATTTGTCACAATTTACTATCGCGCGTTTAAGCACGTGCATTTTGCGGAACAATTTCTTTCAATTTCCGGAACTATTTTCAAAACATTATGCTCCGCCCATAATTTGTTGCAGAATAACCCACAGTTATTTTCCTTCTTTATCTATGGACCACTAGCCGAGTGCCGTGGTAGAATTTTTTATCTTTCATGTCAATAATTTATATATTATCATCCAAGCCGTCAACTCATTTTGGAACGCGCCAATAAAAAGTGAAAAAAAAAAGAAATATTGCGTCTTTGGTCCTTTCGTAAGGCTGTGTGCTAATTTATTGCATACATAGAGGCTGAAGCTTCAACACATGTATCATAAACATCCTCTTGCAATATGTATCAATTAATTACAGAAAGAATATACTATAATATTTGCGTAGTTACGTACATTTGAATATATTCACACTAGTCCGTGAAATAACGATCAATAAAATATAAATTATTGTTTTTTATAAATTATTGCATTTAACAAACGCCGCAAAAGTACGTACATGAGTTAATATTTATTTTCTCCCTTATTTTTTCCTTAGCAACGTTTATGATTAACAACAGGTAAAGACACTATTACATGTCTAATTATGATACAGTGTTCATGACAGAAAGAGGGATGCACAGATACTATACATGCTCAGACAATGACATAAATACAATAATTTATAACGTTCTCTTAAAAATTGTTTGTAAGTAATACATACACAAAAACGCGATTGGACTTTTTATTGTCTTGTAAATCTTAATGACTATTTGCTTAATAAAGTCAATCACTAATGTCTTAAACGTTACGGTAGGAATATCGATGGTAATGGTTCAAACAGGATAAAGAGTATTTCCCTATTATATCGTATCTGTTCTTCTGAATATGGTTGTTGACTGGAAAGCTCGACCGTTGATGAAATGCATTTCCCTTTACATGAAATAAACAAGTAAAGTACATATTACATTAGACCTGAAATATTTAAAGCCGCACAAAATGTGAAAATGGTAAAATTTAGGCTTCTATAATCAAACGGTTGTATTATTGTCTGTCTTAGCATGTGTTTACGTTATCATATAACCTAGTCAGAAACATTTGGTTTGCTGGATACTGTTTATTTCAAACAGTGATCCTCAAAGTAAAACTGGCTAGCTCTATTTACTGTTGAATTTCATGGCGATGCGGATTAAATCCGACGAAGCTAGCCGAAGGTCCCCGTGTTTTATTTAAAATACATGCATCTTGCAGCTCACCGAATGTTAACGGTGAATAGTTAGATTTAATCCTCATCGCAACGAAATTTAGCAGTAAATTATGCTAGTGTTTGTTAACAGTTTTACTCGGAGGATCAGTGATTTTGCAATAAACATTATCCAGCAAACCAAAAATTACAGGCGTAGGTTATAATATTAACGTAAGCACTTGATAAGACAGACACTATGGTAACCGTTTTATTGTATAGTCTGAATTTGGCAATTTTTCATCGTGTGTGCGCATTAGAAAAGTACTTATGGTGTTGCCTACCATATATTGCATTCAGCTACTTCGTGAGGGAATTTTAATCAAGTATAAATATAACTATTTCTATATTTAAAGAGACTGGTTCAAACATTTATGTTATAATTTTTTTATTATTTTTATCAACAAACAATGTAATCACAGACATTAAACGAGATAACACACCGAATTTATAGTCTATTTCGGATACTGATTTCGCTGCTCTATATTACTGTTTTCTTCTCTTTTTGAATATGTTACACACAATAAGAAAACTGTCAATTTGCTAATCTATGAATATTCTCATTTACTTGCTGTTGTAATACTTTATTAATCAGAATGTTTCATGGTCTTCTATAAACTGTGTACAAGTCATGTATCATTTTATGTGTAAGCTCATAAACTGGGTTTCCAGTTGATATATTTTCAAGACTATTGTTAATTATATATAAAAATTCACTGTTTAAAGTTGCTTTTTGGAAATTCAAATATGTTTGACCCCAGATTGCATACGTAGTTACTACATTTATCCGTATCGGTGTCCGTTTCCGTCGTCCACATGGTGCTTTTCCATATATCCGTAGTGCGAATTATTATATTATGTATAACGACTTGTATAGTATTTATTATTTACAAACGGTATAATAATTTTGATTACAAGTTTAGCGTTGAGTTTCCTCTAGTCACGCTCATATAAGGCCTCTCTTTACATACAGAAAGAAATCCCATTTAGTTCCGAAATGAAATTATGGACAAACATGCCTGTTGCTTTTACTTTATCGTCAATACATTTACATGATTTAAATTAAAACGCACAAAGCCTATACGCTCAAAATGAACATATAATCTTAGTATAATGTGCACCAAAATACAAATCCAGTAACGTATGATAGCTAAAGCACAACATTATTCTTGTAAGCCATTAGAAGTATGTGCTAAATAAAAACAAATACAGGTTTTACTACACGTAATGTGGCAGTACATTCTTGTGAAGGCTAATCAGTTTGATAATTACAATGGACCAATCGTTAGATGTATAAATTTAATGTCATTAAACTGGTTGAAAATTACTTTGGATAACAGATTAATTAAGTAATCTTATCTTAATGTATTGAAGACAATCTCTAAAAATAAATATTATAACAAAAGGAAAAGGGCAAACCAACACTATTCCAAAATGTTACATATTTTTTCTCAGAAGGCATATAAAATACTTTGGTCTATCATATCTATATTTTTGTAAGTGTAAAATAATTATGAGAAATATATATTAATTTTAGATTTGTTTATGGTATTGTTTGAGCAATTTCTGTATGCATAATCACTTTAACATTGAGGCCTTTTTCAATATTATTTCTATTTATAAAGCAAGTTCTGTAAACGTATTTAAACTAACGTTTGTTCTTCTACATCGTCAAATTCAAACTATACTCCAGTTGATTTTTACAGTTTTATAGTGATTGATTGATTCTTTATTTCCTCCACTTTCTGGAGATATTCACAATATGCAAAACATACACATATAATTTACAAGATATATAAGCATAGCAATTGATAAACATAGTGCATGACAAAAGGCAATGAATTGGAGAAAATAAGTGATTATCAAACACAAATAAATGAGACATTGATCAGTAGGAACAACTGGAGAATGGCATTGATGTGGTCGAGATTAAAATTCAGTATATTCAGATAGCATCGTAGCATTACATCAGCTTAATATACGTTGTGCACGTTTAAGTGAGCGTTATGTGTACGAGTAAGCATCTTTACATACGTAATTTGACAAGGTGTTCATAGAATTGCAAGAAATAATCACCATTCTACAAGCGACCTTCTTATTGAATTATTGTTAGGACGAAATGAGGCGAAATAAAACAATACAATTAAGAAGCAGCGCCGTGATGGAGCGGTTCAAGTTTCGGTTCAAATTTAGCTGGTTATAATTATGTTACAAAAGAAAATGAAAGGCAACATAATTTGCAGCAAAATATTGCATTGAAAGAATATTTTCAAATAAATACATACTACACTGGTTGAAAATATCGAACAGCAGGAAATGAGAATATCGGCAAACATAATCACGGTACATAATTCCTAAATGTCTACTTATATAATACCTTTTTCTTTCGAAAGAGTATATTTTGAAGTTCAACGCATACTGCAGAGAGGTGTTACATAAGCTTAATATCTACGATAGATCTGCATAGAATAGCCTCTTGAGTTTAGTTGTAGAGTCTGCGTATAAATTCTGCAGACAAGAGAGGAATGTCGGATAGATTTCGACATACATTACAGAAGTCATATTTCAGTCAATGTTTCCAAGAAAATATGACACAAGCGTCTTTTTGTCAACGGACGTCAGGAGGTCATGGATGCATGGACCTAGGTTTCTTACGTCGTCGAGAAATGTTGCCCATTTCATTGACAGATCGTTGGCCATACAGCAAAACATAATTATAATGATCGAGTTTATCTGAATATATCACTTGACACTTGTCGCATGTTACTGGTTCCCTGGGTTCGGTCGAGCATAGGATCCTTGCTAAGAACTTCATGGCTGAGTGTGGGGCCGGAGCGGGGCCACGCGCCACAAGTTACACGTAGTAAGACAGGAGTGTGCAGACCGGAAGCGGGAGAAGTCGTCCGACGCGACGATCCGGGCCGCCCAAGCGGACTCTTCTTCTCGTGTTGTTGCTTCTCGTACGATGCGTTTCCATACATGATGCTGGGGGAAGTGGTCCGTTGTAGTTAATTCTGTCAGGAACATATCGAGATTATACTTGGATAGAATGACATGTGTATCGTTGATAAAACCAAATGATTGTCGCGTCACCGAATTTCTAAGTTTAAACAGGCGCCGGATGAACACTTTCCGAGCTAGATCCGTAGATTTCAGACTGCACAGGGTTCCAAGGAATACCATTTTCTTCTGCTCGATGAAGGTCTGTAAACTCGAAGTCACGAGGAGACCAGTGACCATATCTGAGCGAGTGAGCTTCGGGAGCCCTTGTGCACTTTTAAGGCAGAGGTGATGGGTTGCCTCTAGTGACGTCATATCCATTTTGTTATTGAACTCAATAGTTCACATGCAATCAAGGCACGTGGAAGAACTGACGTTGTGTAAATTTTTATGGCGGACGTTGGATTCATACCGGCATGTCGCTCAATAGCGACGGAAGTGCCGAAGTATGTGCCGCGCATGCTTTGTCGGACAACATCTATATCGTATGGTTGTTTCCCAGACGTCGACTGGATCACTCCAAGATGGGTGTAAGTTGTTGCCTCCACAAGTTCAGTGCTGCCGTAAGTCACCTTGCGCGTGCCTTTATGAGAGCGTCTTTTGCCGCCCATGACCATTGTTGCACATTTGGATGGATTGTAGGCATATCGCCAAGTAAAAGCATATTCCCCGACAGACGTCGACAAGACACTGTAAGCCTGCACGTGATAGCGACAGCAAAACGATATCGTCCGCCAGTGACAAGTTGCCAATGCGAAGGGCATGAGGTGACCTCTGTTGTTGTTCGAGTAGTCCGTTGACATCAACTGTGTTGTAAAACGGTGAACAGATGCTACCTTGCCGGGTGCCTTGTTCAATGCGGAACATCTGTGAAAGATATCCAGCATGTGTGACGCAACTAGTCCCGCCCCGAAGTGATTGGTCAATGATGCAGAGATCTTTGCCTTTGATGCCTTTCTGGTGTAATTTCAGGACGAGGCCTGAGAGCCACACTTTATTAAAGGCAGCTTTTCGCGTCCAGTAACAGGCGTGGTGAAGGCTTCCACGTTCTATGCAGTAGTTACGGGCCTCTTTGAGAAGAAACGTCACCATCTTGGAGTTTTTCCGCTTTTGGAATCCGTGCTGTAGGTCCGAGATGACAATCGGATGTGACTGTACCTGAATACGTTGAAGTTGCACTTTTTCAAACAACTTGAAGATGACCGGAAGCAGTGAAATAGCCCTGTAATTACTTGGGTCGGTTGTTGCCTTTCCTTTGCCCTTGTGTGCGGTTACTGTTATTCCTTGTTTCATTTTGTCAGGGAATCTCTCAGTGGCTACAATGTCATTAAACAATGTGCACAGGAATCGCGTGAGGACAGGTCCACCGCACTTGATGTGCTTATACGTCAGGTTATCCGCTGAGCCGCTCTTGTTGATAGGTAGGCTGTCTATTATTTTCTGAAGCTCGTCTGTGGAGATCGGGGTTGACCAGAGATTACTGTGGCTTGCATCCGAGGATGACGTAGACAGGATATGAGCGACATTTTTGTCAACTTGTTGGCGGAGTGTCTCGTTGTAGGCTGGGTCTGTGGAGAATGCATATAATTCTTGAAAGTAGCCTTGCCACCCGTCTAGTATGTCGTCTGAGGAAGGGACGTTGTCCCCTTTAAAGTCAATGGTAGAGCATCCCTGTTTCCCCTTTTGCGATTTTATTCTTTTTATGAATTTCCAGAAGGCGCCTTGACATATTTCTGCTAGATTTTCAAGGTTTTCAAATTCTTGATTTTCCTATATATATATATATATGCGCAGCTTTTCTGAGATTAATTCGAAATAGACGTTTGGCCTATTTCAAGCTGTAGTGCAGAGATCCCGATGCTGCAGAGCCGCACAAGTGCCAGGTTGTCGAATGTTCTCAAGAATTTTATCCACATCCGACACTAACCTTTTGGTAAATGTTTCAATATTCGTTGCTTTTATATGTAGCGGTATCATAATTGAAGCCCTAGGTCAACTCAAATATTAAATAATTAAAAATACGAGATAGTGTGATTTTACCACAAAGTCGTTTATCTTTGCCAATTTAGAACTTAAGGCGATACATTAGTCAGTGTATAGCCCAATACAGCCGATAGCAAAGGTTGGACTCAAATGACTGCAAATAAAGAGTTTACAATGCCCCACCCCTTGAGATTTTAATTGGTATATTTCCATTAACGATAATTACATCAATCTCTACAATTCCACTAAGGAATTTCAAAGGAAACCACGATATAATTGCCCATAGACCTTTTATATCAAAATACAATCATCAAAAGTATCAACTCATCAGGGATATACAAACAAAAAACAGCATATATTTAAGAAATAATTGACGGGTAACTGTTGGTTATTGCGGTAATAACCAACGGTTTGAAGTTCCGATGCGTAGCCCGAGTGGTTTGATAACAAGCATCGGAACGACAAACCGTTGGTTATTACCGCAGTAACCAACTGTTACCCGTTAATTATTTCGATTCTAACACGATCCAATATAAAATTAGTATTAAGGTTATGAATGAGAACTATATTTATCTATACTCCGCCCATTTTCTGAGAAGTGCACTTTCACGTGCGTTTCAGTGACGTCAATAAATGAAAACAATTCAAAATGACGTCATCTTTCTTGATAAACATTGAGCGAATGACCTCATTCTTATCGATATAATTTAGTGAAAATATGTTGCTAAAAGCGCAAATTACAAGCATATTAACAAAACGTCAACGTATTTGTGAAATTAAGTATAACATATGTAGTACAGGTGTGGTTTTATTGCGCTACATAATGCAGAAATGATTAATTTGTCACAATTTACTATCGCGCGTTTAAGCACGTGCATTTTACGGAACAATTTCTTTCAATTTCCGGAACTGTTTTCAAAACATTATGCTCCGCCCATAATTTGTTGCAGAATAACCCACAGTTATTTTCCTTCTTTATCTATGGACCACTAGCCGAGTGCCGTGGTAGAATTTTTTATCTTTCATGTCAATAATTTATATATTATCATCCAAGCCGTCAACTCATTTTGGAACGCGCCAATAAAAAGTGAAAAAAAAAGAAATATTGCGTCTTTGGTCCTTTCGTAAGGCACACAAATATGCTGTGTGCTAATTTATTGCATACATAGAGGCTGAAGCTTCAACACATGTATCATAAACATCCTCTTGCAATATGTATCAATTAATTACAGAAAGAATATACTATAATATTTGCGTAGTTACGTACATATTCACACTAGTCCGTGAAATAACGATCAATAAAATATAAATTATTGTTTTTATAAATTATTGCATTTAGCAAACGACGCAAAAGTAGGTACATGAGTTAATATTTATTTTCTCCCTTATTTTCTCCTTAGCACCGTTTATGATTAACAACAGGTAAAGACACTATTACATGTCTAATTAGTGCAAGATACAGTGTTCATGACAGAAAGAGGGATGCACAGATACTATACATGCTCAGACAATGACATAAAATACAATAATTTATAACGTTCTCTTAAAAATTGTTTGTAAGTAATACATACACAAACACGCGATTGGACTTTTTATTGTCTTGTAAACCTTAATGACTATTTGCTTAATAAAGTCAATCACTAATGTCTTAAACATTACGGTAGAAATATCGATGGAAATGGTTCAAACAGGATAAAGAGTATTTCCCTATTATATCGTATCTGTTCTTCTGAATATGGTTGTTGACTGGAAAGCTCGACCGTTGATGAAATGCATTTCCCTTTACATGAAATAAAAAAGTAAAGTACATATTACATTAGACCTGAAATATTTAAAGCCGCACAAAATGTGAAAATGGTAAAATTTAGGCTTCTATATCAAACGGTTGTATTATTGTCTGTCTTAGCATGTGTTTACGTTATCATATAACCTAGTCAGAAACATTTGGTTTGCTGGATACTGTTTATTTCAAACAGTGATCCTCAAAGTAAAACTGGCTAGCTCTATTTACTGTTGAATTTCATGGCGATGCGGATTAAATCCGACGAAGCTAGCCGAAGGTCCCCGTGTTTTATTTAAAATACATGCATCTTGCAGCTCACCGAATGTTAACGGTGAATAGTTAGATTTAATCCTCATCGCAACGAAATTTAGCAGTAAATTATGCTAGTGTTTGTTAACAGTTTTACTCGGAGGATCAGTGATTTTGCAATAAACATTATCCAGCAAACCAAATATTACAGGCGTAGGTTATAACATTAACGTAAGCACTTGATAAGACAGACACTATGGTAACCGTTTTATTGTATAGTCTGAATTTGGCAATTTTTCATCGTGTGTGCGCATTAGAAAAGTACTTATGGTGTTGCCTACCATATATATTGCATTCAGCTACTTCGTGAGGGAATTTTAATCAAGTATAAATATAACTATTTCTATATTTAACGAGACTGGTTCAAACATTTATGTTATAATTTTTATATTATTTTTATCAACAAACAATGTAAACACAGATATTAAACGAGATAACACACCGAATTTATAGTCTATTTCGGATACTGATTTCGCTGCTCTATATTACTGTTTTCTTCTCTTTTTTGAATATGTTACACACAATAAGAAAACTGTCAATTTGCTAATCTCTGAATATTCTCATTTACTTGCTGTTGTAATACTTTATTAATCAGAATGTTTCATGGTCTTCTATAAACTGTGTACAAGGCATGTATCATTGTATGTGTAAGCTCATAAACTGGGTTTCCAGTTGATATATTTTCCAGACTATTGTTAATTATATATAAGAATTCACTGTTTAAAGTTGCTTTTTGGAAATTCAAATATGTTTGACCCCAGATTGCATACGTAGTTACTACATTTATCCGTATCGGTATCCTAGACAGTATCCGTTTCCGTCGTCCACATGGTGCTTTTCCATATATCCGTAGTGCGAAATATTATATTATGTATAACGACTTGCATAGTATTTATTATTTACAAACGGTATAATAATTTTGATTACAAGTTTAACGTTGAGTTTCCCCTAGTCATATAAGGCCTCTCTTTATAGAAAAAAATCCCATTTAGTTCCGAAATGAAATTATGGACAAACATGCCTGTTGCTTTTACTTTGTCCTCAATACATTTACATGATTTAAATTAAAACGCACAAAGTACAATGTGCATCAAAATACAATCCAGTAACTTACGATAGCTAAAACTTAACATTATTCTTGTAAGCCATTAGAAGTATGTGCTAAATAAAAACAAATACAGTTTTTACTACACGTAATGTGGCAGTACATTCTTGTGAAGGCTAATCAGTTTGATAATTACAATGGACCAATCGTTAGATGTATAAATTTAATGTCATTAAACTGGTTGAAAATTACTTTGGATAAAAGATTAATTAAGTAATCTTATCTTAATGTATTGAAGACAATCTCTAAAAATAAATATTATAACAAAAGGAAAAGGGCAAACCAACACTATTCCAAAATGTTACATATTTTTTCTCAGAATGCATATAAAATACTTTGGTCTATCATATCTATCTTTTTGTAAGTGTAAAATAATTATGAGAAATATATATTAATTTTAGATTTGTTTATGGTATTGTTTGAGCAATTTCTGTATGCATAATCACTTTAACATTGAGGCCTTTTTCAATATTATTTCTATTTATAAAGCAAGTTCTGTAAACGTATTTAAACTAACGTTTGTTCTTCTACATCGTCAAATTCAAACTATACTCCAGTTGATTTTTACAGTTTTATAGTGATTGATTGATTCTTTATTTCCTCCACTTTCTGGAGATATTCACAATATGCAAAACATACACATATAATTTACAAGATATATAAGCATAGCAATTGATAAACATAGTGCATGACAAAAGGCAATGAATTGGAGAAAATAAGTGATTATCAAACACAAATAAATGAGACATTGATCAGTAGGAACAACTGGAGAATGGCATTGATGTGGTCGAGATTAAAATTCAGTATATTCAGATAGCATCGTAGCATTACATCAGCTTAATATAAGTTGTGCACGTTTAAGTGAGCGTTATGTGTACGAGTAAGCATCTTTACATACGTAATTTGACAAGGTGTTCATAGAATTGCAAGAAATAATCACCATTCTACAAGCGACCTTCTTATTGAATTATTGTTAGGACGAAATGAGGCGAAATAAAACAATACAATTAAGAAGCAGCGCCGTGATGGAGCGGTTCAAGTTTCGGTTCAAATTTAGCTGGTTATAATTATGTTACAAAAGAAAATGAAAGGCAACATAATTTGCAGCAAAATATTGCATTGAAAGAATATTTTCAAATAAATACATACTACACTGGTTGAAAATATCGAACAGCAGGAAATGAGAATATCGGCAAACATAATCACGGTACATAATTCCTAAATGTCTACACTTATATAATACCTTTTTCTTTCGAAAGAGTATATTTTGAAGTTCAACGCATACTGCAGAGAGGTGTTACATAAGCTTAATATCTACGATAGATCTGCATAGAATAGCCTCTTGAGTTTAGTTGTAGAGTCTGCGTATAAATTCTGCAGACAAGAGAGGAATGTCGGATAGATTTCGACATACATTACAGAAGTCATATTTCAGTCAATGTTTCCAAGAAAATATGACACAAGCGTCTTTTTGTCAACGGACGTCAGGAGGTCATGGATGCATGGACCTAGGTTTCTTACGTCGTCGAGAAATGTTGCCCATTTCATTGACAGATCGTTGGCCATACAGCAAAACATAATTATAATGATCGAGTTTATCTGAATATATCACTTGACACTTGTCGCATGTTACTGGTTCCCTGGGTTCGGTCGAGCATAGGATCCTTGCTAAGAACTTCATGGCTGACAGAGTGTGGGGCCGGAGCCGGGCCACGCGCCACAAGTTACACGTAGTAAGACAGGAGTGTGCAGACCGGAAGCGCGAGAAGTCGTCCGACGCGACGATCCGGGCCGCCCAAGCGGACTCTTCTTCTCGTGTTGTTGCTTCTCGTACGATGCGTTTCCATACATGATGCTGGGGGAAGTGGTCCGTTGTAGTTAATTCTGTCAGGAACATATCGAGATTATACTTGGATAGAATGACATGTGAATCGTTGATAAAACCAAATGATTGTCGCGTCACCGAATTTCTAAGTTTAAACAGGCGCCGGATGAACACTTTCCGAGCTAGATCCGTAGATTTCAGACTGCACAGGGTTCCAAGGAATACCATTTTCTTCTGCTCGATGAAGGTCTGTAAACTCGAAGTCACGAGGAGACCAGTGACCATATCTGAGCGAGTGAGCTTCGGGAGCCCTTGTGCACTTTTAAGGCAGAGGTGATGGGTTGCCTCTAGTGACGTCATATCCATTTTGTTATTGAACTCAATAGTTCACATGCAATCAAGGCACGTGGAAGAACTGACGTTGTGTAAATTTTTATGGCGGACGTTGGATTCATACCGGCATGTCGCTCAATAGCGACGGAAGTGCCGAAGTATGTGCCGCGCATGCTTTGTCGGACAACATCTATATCGTATGGTTGTTTCCCAGACGTCGACTGGATCACTCCAAGATGGGTGTAAGTTGTTGCCTCCACAAGTTCAGTGCTGCCGTAAGTCACCTTGCGCGTGCCTTTATGAGAGCGTCTTTTGCCGCCCATGACCATTGTTGCACATTTGGATGGATTGTAGGCATATCGCCAAGTAAAAGCATATTCCCCGACAGACGTCGACAAGACACTGTAAGCCTGCACGTGATAGCGACAGCAAAACGATATCGTCCGCCAGTGACAAGTTGCCAATGCGAAGGGCATGAGGTGACCTCTGTTGTTGTTCGAGTAGTCCGTTGACGTCAACTGTGTTGTAAAACGGTGAACAGATGCTACCTTGCCGGGTGCCTTGTTCAATGCGGAACATCTGTGAAAGATATCCAGCATGTGTGACGCAACTAGTCCCGCCCCGAAGTGATTGGTCAATGATGCAGAGATCTTTGCCTTTGATGCCTTTCTGGTGTAATTTCAGGACGAGGCCTGAGAGCCACACTTTATTAAAGGCAGCTTTTCGCGTCCAGTAGCAGGCGTGGAGAAGGCTTCCACGTTCTATGCAGTAGTTACGGGCCTCTTTGAGAAGAAACGTCACCATCTTGGAGTTTTTCCGCTTTTGGAATCCGTGCTGTAGGTCCGAGATGACAATCGGATGTGACTGTACCTGAATACGTTGAAGTTGCACTTTTTCAAACAACTTGAAGATGACCGGAAGCAGTGAAATAGCCCTGTAATAACTTGGGTCGGTTGTTGCCTTTCCTTTGCCCTTGTGTGCGGTTACTGTTATTCCTTGTTTCATTTTGTCAGGGAATCTCTCAGTGGCTACAATGTCGTTAAACAATGTGCACAGGAATCGCGTGAGGACAGGTCCACCGCACTTGATGTGCTTATACGTCAGGTTATCCGCTGAGCCGCTCTTGTTGATAGGTAGGCTGTCTATTATTTTCTGAAGCTCGTCTGTGGAGATCGGGGTTGACCAGAGATTACTGTGGCTTGCATCCGAGGATGACGTAGACAGGATATGAGCGACATTCTTTTCAACTTCAACACATGTATCATAAACATCCTCTTGCAATATGTATCAATTAATTACAGAAAGAATATACTATAATATTTGCGTAGTTACGTACATGTGAATATATTCACACTAGTCCGTGAAATAACGATCAATAAAATATAAATTATTGTTTTTATAAATTATTGCATTTAACAAACGCCGCAAAAGTACGTACATGAGTTAATATTTATTTTCTCCCTTATTTTCTCCTTAGCAACGTTTATGATTAACAACAGGTAAAGACACTATTACATGTCTAATTATGATACAGTGTTCATGACAGAAAGAGGGATGCACAGATACTATACATGCTCAGACAATGACATAAATACAATAATTTATAACGTTCTCTTAAAAATTGTTTGTAAGTAATACATACACAAAAAAGCGATTGGACTTTTTATTGTCTTGTAAATCTTAATGACCATTTGCTTAATAAAGTCAATCACTAATGTCTTAAACATTACGGTAGGAATATCGATGGGAATGGTTCGAACAGGATAAAGAGTATTTCCCTATTATATCGTATCTGTTCTTCTGAATATGGTTGTTGACTGGAAAGCTCGACCGTTGATGAAATGCATTTCTCTTTACATGAAATAAAAAAGTAAAGTACATATTACCTTTGACCTGAAATATTTAAAGCCGCACAAAATGTGAAAATGGTAAAATTTCGGCTTCTATAATCAAACGGTTGTATTATTGTCTGTCTTAGCATGTGTTTACGTTATCATATAACCTAGTCAGAAACATTTGGTTTGCTGGATACTGTTTATTTCAAACAGTGATCCTCAAAGTAAAACTGGCTAGCTCTATTTACTGTTGAATTTCATGGCGATGCTGATTAAATCCGACGAAGCTAGCCGAAGGTCCCCGTGTTTTATTTAAAATACATGTATCTTGCAGCTCACCGAATGTTAACGGTGAATAGTTAGATTTAATCCTCATCGCAACGAAATTTAGCAGTAAATTATGCTAGTGTTTGTTAACAGTTTTACTCGGAGGATCAGTGATTTTGCAATAAACATTATCCAGCAAACCAAATATTACAGGCGTAGGTTATAACATTAACGTAAGCACTTGATAAGACAGACACTATGGTAACCGTTTTATTGTATAGTCTGAATTTGGCAATTTTTCATCGTGTGTGCGCATTAGAAAAGTACTTATGGTGTTGCCTACCATATATATTGCATTCAGCTACTTCGTGAGGGAATTTTAATCAAGTATAAATATAACTATTTCTATATTTAACGAGACTGGTTCAAACATTTATGTTATAATTTTTATATTATTTTTATCAACAAACAATGTAAACACAGATATTAAACGAGATAACACACCGAATTTATAGTCTATTTCGGATACTGATTTCGCTGCTCTATATTACTGTTTTCTTCTCTTTTTTGAATATGTTACACACAATAAGAAAACTGTCAATTTGCTAATCTCTGAATATTCTCATTTACTTGCTGTTGTAATACTTTATTAATCAGAATGTTTCATGGTCTTCTATAAACTGTGTACAAGGCATGTATCATTGTATGTGTAAGCTCATAAACTGGGTTTCCAGTTGATATATTTTCCAGACTATTGTTAATTATATATAAGAATTCACTGTTTAAAGTTGCTTTTTGGAAATTCAAATATGTTTGACCCCAGATTGCATACGTAGTTACTACATTTATCCGTATCGGTATCCTAGACAGTATCCGTTTCCGTCGTCCACATGGTGCTTTTCCATATATCCGTAGTGCGAAATATTATATTATGTATAACGACTTGCATAGTATTTATTATTTACAAACGGTATAATAATTTTGATTACAAGTTTAACGTTGAGTTTCCCCTAGTCATATAAGGCCTCTCTTTATAGAAAAAAAATCCCATTTAGTTCCGAAATGAAATTATGGACAAACATGCCTGTTGCTTTTACTTTGTCCTCAATACATTTACATGATTTAAATTAAAACGCACAAAGTCTATACGTTCAAAATGAACATATAATCTTAGTACAATGTGCATCAAAATACAATCCAGTAACTTACGATAGCTAAAACTTAACATTATTCTTGTAAGCCATTAGAAGTATGTGCTAAATAAAAACAAATACAGTTTTTACTACACGTAATGTGGCAGTACATTCTTGTGAAGGCTAATCAGTTTGATAATTACAATGGACCAATCGTTAGATGTATAAATTTAATGTCATTAAACTGGTTGAAAATTACTTTGGATAACAGATTAATTAAGTAATCTTATCTTAATGTATTGAAGACAATCTCTAAAAATAAATATTATAACAAAAGGAAAAGGGCAAACCAACACTATTCCAAAATGTTACATATTTTTTCTCAGAAGGCATATAAAATACTTTGGTCTATCATATCTATATTTTTGTAAGTGTAAAATAATTATGAGAAATATATATTAATTTTAGATTTGTTTATGGTATTGTTTGAGCAATTTCTGTATGCATAATCACTTTAACATTGAGGCCTTTTTCAATATTATTTCTATTTATAAAGCAAGTTCTGTAAACGTATTTAAACTAACGTTTGTTCTTCTACATCGTCAAATTCAAACTATACTCCAGTTGATTTTTACAGTTTTATAGTGATTGATTGATTCTTTATTTCCTCCACTTTCTGGAGATATTCACAATATGCAAAACATACACATATAATTTACAAGATATATAAGCATAGCAATTGATAAACATAGTGCATGACAAAAGGCAATGAATTGGAGAAAATAAGTGATTATCAAACACAAATAAATGAGACATTGATCAGTAGGAACAACTGGAGAATGGCATTGATGTGGTCGAGATTAAAATTCAGTATATTCAGATAGCATCGTAGCATTACATCAGCTTAATATAAGTTGTGCACGTTTAAGTGAGCGTTATGTGTACGAGTAAGCATCTTTACATACGTAATTTGACAAGGTGTTCATAGAATTGCAAGAAATAATCACCATTCTACAAGCGACCTTCTTATTGAATTATTGTTAGGACGAAATGAGGCGAAATAAAACAATACAATTAAGAAGCAGCGCCGTGATGGAGCGGTTCAAGTTTCGGTTCAAATTTAGCTGGTTATAATTATGTTACAAAAGAAAATGAAAGGCAACATAATTTGCAGCGAAATATTACATTCAAAGAATATTTTCAAATAAATACATACTACACTGGTTGAAAATATCGAACAGCAGGAAATGAGAATATCGGCAAACATAATCACAGTACATAAATCCTACATGTCTACTTATTTAATACCTTTTTTTTTCGAAATAGTATATTTTGAAGTTCAACAAATACTGCAGAGAGGTGTTACATAAGCTTAATATCTACGATAGCTCTGCACAGAATAGCCTCCTGGGTTTAGTTGTAGAGTCTGCGTATAAATTCTGCAGACAAGAGAGGAATGTCGGATAGATTTCGACATTCATTACAGAAGTCATATTTGGGTCAATATTTCCAAGAAATATGACACAAGCGTCTTTTTGTCAACGGGGGACGTCAGGAGGTCATGGATGCATGGACCTAGGTTTCTTACGTCGTCGAGAAATGTTGCCCATTTCATTGACAGATCGTTGGCCATACAGCAAAACATAATTATAATGATCGAGTTTATCTGAATATATCACTTGACACTTGTCGCATGTTACTGGTTCCCTGGGTTCGGTCGAGCATAGGATCCTTGCTAAGAACTTCATGGCTGACAGAGTGTGGGGCCGGAGCCGGGCCACGCGCCACAAGTTACACGTAGTAAGACAGGAGTGTGCAGACCGGAAGCGGGAGAAGTCGTCCGACGCGACGATCCGGGCCGCCCAAGCGGACTCTTCTTCTCGTGTTGTTGCTTCTCGTACGATGCGTTTCCATACATGATGCTGGGGGAAGTGGTCCGTTGTAGTTAATTCTGTCAGGAACATATCGAGATTATACTTGTATAGAATGACATGTATATCGTTGATAAAACCAAATGATTGTCGCGTCACCGAATTTCTGAGTTTAAACAGGCGCCGGATGAACACTTTCCGGGTTAGATCCATAGATTTCAGACTGCACAGGGTTCCAAGGAATACCATTTCCTTCTGCTCGATGAAGGACTGTAAACTCGATGTTCCGAGGAGACCAGTGACCATATCTGAGCGAGTGAGCTTCGGGACACCTTGTGCACTTTTAAGGCAGAGATGATGGGTTGCCTCTAGTGACGTCATATCCGTTTTTGTTATTGAATTCAATAGTTCACATGCAATCAAGGCACGTGGAAGAACTGACGTTGTGTAAATTTTTATGGCGGACGTTGGATTCATACCGGCATGTCCCCCAATAGCGACGGAAGTGCCGAAGTATGTGCCGCGCATGTTTTGTCGGACAACATCTTTATCGTATGGTTGTTTCCCAGACGTCGACTGGATCACTCCCAGATGGGTGTAAGTTGTTGCCTCCACAAGTTCAGTGCTGCCGTAAATCAGCTTGCGCGTGCCTTTATGAGAGCGTCTTTTGCAGCCCATGACCATTGTTGCACATTTGGATGGATTGTAGGCATATCGCCAATTAAAAGCATATTCCCCTACAGACGTCGACAAGACACTGTAGGCCTGCACGTGATAGCGACAGCAAAACGATATCGTCCGCCAGTGACAAGTTGCCAATGCGAAGTGACCTCTGTTGTTGATCGAGTAGTCCGTTGACGTCAACTGTGTAGTAAAACGGTGAACAGATGCTACCTTGCCGGGCGCCTTATTCAATGCGGAACAGCTGTGAAAGATAGCCAGCATGTGTGACGCAACTAGTCCCGCCCCGAAGTGATTGGTCAATGATGCGGCGATCTTTGCCTTTGATGCCTTTCTGGTGTAATTTCAGGACGAGGCCTGAGAGCCACACTTTATTAAAGGCAGCTTTCGCGTCCAGTAGCAGGCGTGGAAAAGGCTTCCACGTTCTATGCAGTAGTTACGGGCCTCTTTGAGAAGAAACGTCACCATCTTGGAGTTTTTCCGCTTTTGGAATCCGTGCTGTAGGTCAGAGATGACAATCGGATGGGACTGTACCTGAATACGTTGAAGTTGCACTTATTCAAACAACTTGAAGATGACCGGAAGCAGTGAAATAGCCCTGTAATTACTTGGGTCGGTTGTTGCCTTTCCTTTGCCCTTGTGTGCGGTTACTGTTATTCCTTGTTTCATTTTGTCCGGGAATCTCTTGGCTACAATGTTGTTAAACAATGTGCACAGGAATCGCGTGAGGACAGGTCCAGCGCACTTGATGTGCTTATACGTCAGGTTATCCGCTGAGCCGCTCTGGCTGTCTATTATTTTCTGAAGCTCGTCTGTGGAGATCGGGTTTGAACAGAGATTACTGTGGCTTGCATCCGAGGATGACGTAGACAGGATATGAGCGACATTCTTGTCAACTTGTTGGCGGAGTGTCTCGTTGTAGGCTGGGTCTGTGGAGAATGCATATAATTCTTGAAAGTAGCCTTGCCACCCGTCTAGTATGTCGTCTGCGGAAGGGACGTTGACCCCTTTAAAGTCAATGGTAGAGCATCCCTGTTTCCCGTTTTGCGATTTTCTTCTTTTGATGAATTTCCAGAAGGCGCCTTGACATATTTCTGCTAGATTTTCAAGGTTTTCAAATTCTTAATTTTCGTATATATATATATATATATATATATATATATATATATATATATATATATATATATATATATATATATATGCGCAGCTTTTTTTTTCTTCTGAGATTAATTCGAAATAGACGTTTGGCCTCTTTCAAGCTGTCGTGCAGAGATCCCGATGCTGGAGAGCCGCACAAGTGCCAGGTTGTCCGAATGTTCTCAAGAGTTTTATGGTAGTGTTTCAACATTTCTGACCAATACGGTTTAAGGATTTTGGAGTATTGGCGAGCTGATAATGCTTCAATTGAGGACTTTAACATACATTCACACAAATGTTCGTAGAATTGGTTCGTGTCGCGCAGAGGTTTCTCCTCTAGATGTAGTAAGTATGTTTCGAGTCTACATTTGTAGCATTCTTTTTAATGATCCTTTTCCCAAGAGAATGTCATTTTGTCAATTTTGGTGCATTTACCCTTTCCTCTTCATCGTCCGAGATTCTGATCGATATACAGACGGGGCGATGTCTGGAGACATTGAGCGGAGCGTCCTCAACGATTGCGCATGTGCGAACTAACGTCAGTAATTGTTCATTTACAAGTATGTGATCAATTTTGGATGGTCTGGAGCCATTGTATGGTAAAAAGGTGTGTGATGGTCCTGTGCAGATCTTGAGTGACGTGGCTGCCCGTAGCCCGAGAGTGATTCAGGAATGCATTTCGGGCGTTGTCGCTGGAACTAGCATTGTGCATCGGGAACGTTCCTTTGAAATCGCGAAGTATGACGATATTATCTGTAGTGTTGTACACAGAACATAGATCACTCAACAGGTCCACTTCCTCTTTGAAGTATTCAAAACTATGATTGCTAGCTGGTAGGTAAACTTGCACAATCACAAAGCAAACACCCATTATACGTAGCCTTATGGCAATGAGTCTGTCACTTTCGATATCTATGTACTGTATGTTACCGACGAGAGATCTATTACATATTAAAGACACTCAACCTTTACCAAATAATATGCCATTCAACGAAGAGCGCATGCAGCTTGTTTTTGTATATGCTATATAGTTAGGGTCTATTATGGAAGCGTCCGCCAGCCAGGTGTAAAAAACAATAAAAATAAAATTATTCAATATTAACAAACTTATCTCGTAATTACGACTTATTATGTCGTAATTACGACTTAGTATGTCGTAATTACGACTTTTTATCTCGTAATTACGACTTAGTATGTCGTAATTACGACTTAGTATGTCGTAATTACGACTTTTTATCTCGTAATTACGACTTAGTATGTCGTAATTACGACTTATTATGTCGTAATTACGACTTTTTATCTCGTAATTACGACTTAGTGTGTCGTAATTACGACATAATAAGTCGTAATTACGAGATAAATATGTATAAAAGCCAACTGTGATTTTTAAATAGTATCGTGACCTCACTTTCATCAGACGAATTGATATGGACCTTCAAATTCGATCGTTGTTCGATTTGGGTTTAAATTATTCGGAAGTATTAGGATGTCTTTCGGTGTATGGGTTAATAATAAGCATGCGAACATTAAAAAGGACGCTTAAACGACTGACATTATTTCGTCGTGTAAATTTCAGTGACATTTTAGGGATTGCATTGTTTATTTTAAAAGAAGTTCAAACATCTGGAAAACTACATGGCTATAAAATGATGCATCTTAAGTGTTTGCAGAATGGATACATAGTAACGCAGGAAACCGTTCGAGAACTGATGCACATTATTGACCCATGTGGCATTAAAGAGCGAACAAGAAACCGTCTTACACGTAGAGTATATACAAATCTGGGACCTAACTACTTATGGCACATTGACGGTTATGATAAGCTGAAGCCTTACGGAATTTGTATTCATGGCGCCATTGATGGTTTTTCAAGATATATCATTTGGCTTGAAGCTCACACAACCAATAATGACCCCAGAATCATCGGAGGATATTTCATGAAAGCAGTGGAAAAACTAAAAGGTAGTCCATCGCGACTTAGAGCAGACATGGGTACTGAAAACTGTTATGTCAGAGATATGATGAAATTTCTCAGAAGTACAGAAAATGGTATGCCTGCAGAAAATTGTTACTTAGTTGGGTCAAGCAACCATAATCAAAGAATTGAAAGATGGTGGGGTTACTACACGAAACAAAACGCGCAGTATTGGATGGACTTTTTTGGATTGCTGACAACCCTGGGCTGCTTCACTGGTAGTTACCTCGATAAAGCCATCTTACAGTTTTGTTTTATGGATCTGATACAGGTAAACTGCAATACTCATAAATGTTTTGATTTCCTAAATAACGTAACCTGAGAAAAGATTATGATATGAGATGGGGTCGATTTGGCTTCATATTTATTGTATTCTATTTGCATTGCTTTAACCAAAGCAACATTAATAGTTTATATATATATATATATATATATATATATATATATATATATATATATATATATATATATATATATATATATAAACTTAATATATATAATATATAATTGTGTTCTTGACTTTCGGCCGAATGCATATCTCTAGTGCCAAAATCATATTGATTTGAGGTGGGTGGGAAATTTTTGTACGGGCGTTATTTTATGGTACAATTTTTTTTTCCGGAGAAATATTCCTTACATAACCAAATGGCTAATATCTAATTTACAGTAACTCTTGTTATCCAAAAAATTGTGTTTCGACCTTATGAATAATCATACCTCAACTATTAACGTTATTTACATTTTACCTCTAAACGTAAATTGCATTTGTCCTAAACATTAAAGAATACATTTACATGTATCATACAAATAATGTCTAACGTGTATTTTGCAGCGGGAGCTAGACGGGATTTCTCATTTGTGGAATAGCCATCGAATAAGACGCTCTAAAAATCAACACGCTCCTAACGGACGGCCAGCGATAATGTACACATGTTCCGAAAACTATGGCACTCGGGACTATTTATGTGGTGTTTCAGACAATCAGATACTTGTTTGTGTTGAAGAATGCCTGCGCAAAGGACCATATACGTATGAACTTTGCACATTACTAATGGGTGAGGATGATCTGGAAAAACCGAAATGTGGAGAAACAGCAGGCTTGTTGTGCCAAAACCTGCGCAATAAAATCGTCCAAAGGCTTGCTGAAATCTAGATTTCGATAAAAGAAGACTTTCCAAGTCTATAAAGTCTGATACTTATTGGACTCGTACGATATTTACTCTTAAGCATTCTGTGACAAGTGACAATCATTTTTCATTCTCCTTGAAACGAGTCCAACACGTAGTTAAATAAGCTATAGTCTTCTCTAATTATGTATGTAATGCAATACAATACAGCTTTTTGTGTTTATAAAACCGTGCAAAGAAACAAAAAAATTCGTTAAAACACTGGCCTTCAGTTATTCGTCGTTATTCAAGAACCACAAATTTGTTCCGTTTGATAGAAATATGAGCAATGCTCATTATTGACATACTTTATAACCATAAAGACGTAACGTGACTTCAAAGTTGTTATAATGCTAACATTTTATCAATATTATATGTATCATCACTTCTATAAAATGAGATTAAATTCGTGTGTCCATTGTTTAAAAAATCATATTTGTATTTAAACTCTGGTGATGTGATCACCGGATCTTTAATACAAAGATTTTACGATGGCTGTGGCAAACCATGGGTCGGGTGGGTTCGGGGACATATTCAGAACAAAAGTCCTTGAGTTTCTGCTTAGACTTACCGGTAAGTCTAAAATAAAGCTTTATTTGACATATCTAAAGTACTATCCAACCATGAATATCAAATTTGGCAGAATCTAAACAAAACTAGAGCTTTGTCACAGGTGTGGCAGCGGGTCCCGAATGATAGCATGTTTGAAGGTGAGGAACCGTTTTTTTATTTTAGTAACGGTGACCTTGACCTTGATCCCACCCACCCCCTATGCAATCCCAAGCGATGTCTTGATAAAAGGTATCTATGTACGAAGTTGAATTACAATAGCTCATTTCGTTCTCGAGTAATTGAGCGGAAACCGCTTTTCTATTTTTTGTAACGGTGAACTTGACGGTATGTAATCCCAAGCCAGGTCTCGATATCAGGTATCTATGGATGAAGTTTCATTAAAATATTTCAATTCGTTCTCAAGTTAGAGAGCTTAAACCAAAAGTTGACTCCGCCTGAAGATGAAAAATTAACAAAGTGCAATAACTCCAGAATTATGAAGTGCAGAGTAACGGTTCTTGTGCACTGCACTTCTCCTCAATGGGATCTATCCACCTATGAAGCTTCAAGTTAATACCTCTTATAGTCTAAGAGTTATGCTCCAGGCAAAAACGAAGTATGAAAAATTAACAAAGGGCAATAACTCCAGAACCATGAAGTGCAGAGTAATGGTTCTTGTGCACTGCACTTGTCCTTAATGAGATCTATCCACCCATGAAGTTTCAAATTAATAGCTGAAACGGTTTTGAAGTTATGAAAGAAAAACATGAAAAATGTGGACGGACGGAGAGACAGACAAAAATTTGCGGGGCCCTAACAACGTAAGAATTTGAGTGTGTGATAATATATCGAGCTTTCTAGTAAGAAATTGTATGGTAAAGTTGTCACTGCGACTTGACTTGGGAGTTTTGTCCCAGACCACTGCCGTCGATTTTTAGTAAAACAAATTAACTTTCTAAACTTATCTGTCATCATAACGAACTAAGACTACTATATGTTTGGTTTCGTATGCTTAATTTAAATGACATGCAGTGGTCTGTATAGAAAGTCCTGCAAGCAGGTCACTTTATTGATCACAGTTTTTGATGAACAAGGTTGTCAATGTTAATTGGAGTGAATATCCCGCTTATGTTCATTGTATGGAACTGAAATGTGACGAAGCACGTTACTGAACACATTGACTAAAACACACGTACATGTAACTGCGTCTTGGAAATCATAATGTGAAATATAAACTATAAATATAATTATCAGCAAACTTTCCTAGCCCCAAGTCTGCAAATTGTGCACCTTTAGTTAATTACATAATTGTATGCAAGATAAGTAATAAGGACATATGTAATATAAGACATATGCCTACTGCATGAATAGCCCACAGGTGCAGATCCTGTTTTGCAGTGTCTGAGGTTATAGTCAACCACAACACGTGTTCTTTGTATGACATACTGGTCAGTTGTTCTGGCAAATTTTATAATGACTACTGTGGCCGTATCCATAAAGCTCCTAAGGAAAATCTTAACTGACGCCTTTTTTTAAAGGAAAAATCAAATAAAAAATTTCTTGCGAAAACCAATGTTTTATATTTGAAATATGGTTAAATAAGAAGGACATGTTTATTCCTTAACAGTTTAAAACAATACAAGTTAAATTAACCATCTACAGATTAATGGAATTTTAAGATCTTTAAGAAATTCAACAAGGGGCTTTGTGGATATATACCCAGGTTTGGTTTGGAATTTAAAAGCTTCTTGCAGCTGCCGTATGCACGAAATATTACCTTAAACGGTGCGCTTTAATTTGAGATAATAGTCTTATGGTGTGTCTGGAAAATATTGTACATTTATCATTGAGCGAGTCATCTCATAAATTTCCTTGACAGTATTCAATCAACAACAATTTGGTATAATTGGAAAGGACTTCATATTTCAAATATTTTTGCATTATTAGTCGTTTTACTAGTTGTTTAGGAAATCATAGTTTCATTGGATGTCAAGATTAAACGAAGCAAATATAAGTTCTCGCATTAATGCTATAGTAGATATATCCATATTTGTTTTGCAGTCCATTTCAACAGTAAGGAGGCTGTGCCTCACTGATATTTTCATATTAACTAATCTCAACCACACACATCTCCGAATGCTATTATGGACCCGCGCCTGGTTCGCTGTCAGTATAGACATAGGTCAGATTAAGATAAACACTAATAAACAAAACCAACAACAACACAAGTCGATTAAACATAAATCAATTCAATTTAATCAACAAGAAACTGTAACTGTTTAACCAAATAATGACTATTATTCAACAAGACTATGACGGTTAACTTGATACTAGTCATCGCATATTCAAGCAAACATATTCTAGCACATTTTTGCATATATACTACAACAAAGCTATTAGACTCATCTGACAACCAAACATGTGACACTAAGTGAATGCGTGTGCAAAACAGATACAGGTTTTGTTCTGTATGCTAAAACGGAACTTCCAACTGACCAGTCAAATGTCAAAATAAACCTAAATGGATAGTTTTTTTTTACAAAATATCTTAATTTTACTGAATATAATATACAACTGTAAGTAATCACATCACCGTTAATGAATTCCAATATTAAATATAGTAAATGCAACCTTGGAAAGATAGAATTGTTATTCTTGATGATACATAGAACACACAATAAACACTTAGTTGCATGAATATCATAAGAATGCAATAATCACAAGATCTGCACAACAATGGTTTAGAGAAACAAAAACAAGTGCATGAAACATGGCATGTTTTAAGAAAAAAAAGCACAAACTACCATGTATGGTTTGTTCATCTGAACTGACTTCCTTTAAATTAAATCATAAGCAAAGGCAAGTCAACATTCTTTTATAAGTTTTTATCTTACTAAAAAGTAAAAACAATAGTTAAAATAAGTAAAAAGCAGTCCTTTACATTTAAAATGAATGTTTAAAACAGGTGGCTAAAGAATGGTATATGAATGTGTTGAACTTTTGGAAACTTTGTGGCCACATGGGATGATGTAGAAAAGTGTCTCATACTCCTAATACACAAATGAAGAAACCCGAGATATAATGTAGCATACTTAACTGATAAGCATGTAAAAATTAATACTAAACACTTACCTAATATGATGAATGTTAAATTAAAAAATATGCAGTAATTGTCAAGCTGACATATCTACAGTATTTGAATTCCATTTTGCAATACTTCAAAACAATGTTATTTTCTGCAATAAAAATATTTACTGTTTTGACAAAAGGATAAAACTTGGAAGAGACAACAAATATACAGTAACATAAATGTACTAAAAACAGTAAAGTAGCACCTAAAAGTAACACATAAAAAACAAATGTCCTTAAACCCATACAGTGAAACATAATGACATTAAACACATATTATTTTCAAAACAAAATAAAAGTAAAACTGTATGGTAAAATGTAAAGTTATTCTTAGTAACTAAGTATTGATTAAGAAATGAGGTCTCTATTGTGTTCACAGCCAAATGTTGACAGATGGACAAACAGTGGACAGAAGATGGACAAAAGGCAATAGCAATAGCTCAATCCTGAGCACTCCATATTCAGGTCAGCTAAATCATGCATCCAAACAACAGTCGCCGTTTAACTAGTATTATCACTAAATGTTATTTTTACCCCCCTGTAAGGTTCTCAGATTCAGGCTTCCTATACATATTTTAGTACAAGCACCCAAAAAGTATATCAATACTACAACAACAAATTTTAATATATATGCTAAAAACAGAAATAATGACCTTAATTTTCTCCCAAAAGATCTCAATCAAAAGTAGGCCTCCATATAAGCAATCTGTCAACCAGCTTTAGATACATGGTATCTACATATGAATTTTCATTGAGCTATCTTTATTCATTCTCCAGTTATTGAATGGAAACCGGTTTTCGATTTTTAGTAACAGTGCCCATGACCCCCCCCCCCCCCAAACACACCCCCATACAATATGCGATCCCAAGCAAGGTCCCGCTATAAGGTATCTATGCATGAAGTTTCATCACAATATCTTAATTTGTTATTGAGTAATTGAGCAGAAACTGTATTTCTATCTTTCGTAATGGTGACCTTGACCGTGATCCCATCCACCACAGAGGCAATCCCAAGCAAGGTATTGATTTAAGGTATTTATATGTGAAGTTTCATTGCAATATCTCAATTCGTACTCGAGTTATTAAAGGAAACCATATTTCTATTTTTAGTAACGGTGACCTTGACCCCACCCACCCCATATGCAATCCCAAGCGAGATGTGGATATCAGGTATCAATATATGAAGTTTCATTACAATATTTCAATTAGTTCGTGAGTTATTGAGCGGAAACCGTTTTTCTATGTTTAGTTATGGTGATCTTGACCCAACCAACCCCATATGCAATCCCAAGCAAGGTCTCGATATAAGGTATCTATGTACTAAGTTTTATAACAATAGCTCAAATCATTCTTGAGTTACTGAGCGCAAACTTTTTTCTATGTTTAGTAACAGTGACCTTGACCCCGCCCAACCCATATGCAATCCCAAGTGAGGTCTTGATATAAGGTATCCATTTATGAAGTTTCATTAAAATATCTGTATTAATTCTCCAGTTATTGAGCGGAAACCCCAGTTGGACGCCCCCACCGCCTGACCAACGACATATCCTAATCTAATAATCTAATTTTTTTCTTAGAAAAATTTGGTTATTGAGAGCGCCATGATGGTCCAAAGGGCTCAACTGAGTACTGGCAAAAAGAAAGCCTTACTGTTGTGACAGGTTTGAACAAATGTGGGAAGGTATATCATAATGTCCATAAATAATTTGTGTAGCTGATTAAATCTCATGCATAAAGAGGTAAGGATCTGGATATAGTTTCTCTACCCTGGTATCCAACATTTCGCACGCAATTTCGGAAGAACAGTGTTAATGCTGCAGTTCTGAAAGATGATGGTGATGGCTGCGCAAAGGTCATGTCAGGCTTGCCGGCTTGTTCCAAAAAGTGGAGTGTATTGCCATTTACCCTTCAAATATTCAAATTCGCTTTAGATATTATGGTCATAGACAAATTGTGCAAGTTTGGTCCAGATTGGTTGAAAAGGAAGTCCCTGTCTTGCATCAAATTCATGTTTGCATTTATTTTCACAACTAAGGGGAAATAACTCACAGCCTGATCTGTCTCAAATGCTGCTTGTGCCGAGATCTATGGCCATACAAAACGTTGGAAGTTTTTTCAAGATTGAATGAAAAATGAAATCTCCATGCACGAAAAAGGCAATTTTTTTTCCCAACAAACAAGGGGCTATAACTCTAAGGTTTCTGGTCTGATCTGGACCATTATCAACAGGTCAATATTGAATATAAAATGAAGTCTTTATCACGACAATGGTCCAAACTGTTGACGGCATACGGACGACAGACAACGGACGACAAAGGAGAGGTACCAATAGCTCACCTAGCACTTCGCGCTCAGGTGTGCTAAAAAGGGTAAAACATTCACATGCACCTTAGTATACATAAAAATGTTTATTTAAAATACTTTCAAGATTGTAATTGTATTAGTCCTGACAAACTTTAAGATAAAAACCACAAAGCCTCATAACTCTGCTATTTCAAATTAAAACAGGAAATATAACGCAGGCGCACTACTTCACATGAGATATACTAGTAGTAAGTTTAATGGTAAGTTTAATTAAAATCCATGGTTAAAAATAGCTATACTTTTCCTGACAAACTTTGTTGACAAACAGCAGACAGACAGAATGATTCCAGCATATACCCACCCACACACACAATATAAAACATGACTGTAACGGATTTAAATTCCAACAAGCGTTGTCACTGTAAGTAACAAATGCCCCAAAAGATATGTTTTGACAGAAGAGGTACGGTCCTTATACTCTAAATATCCTCTCAAAGCCCTCTATCATTATATGAAGTATCATTTGAAGAATGAGTTAAAGAATGGTCCTTGTACTTTGCACTCCCTCTGACAGGACTCTGACATCAGAAAAAACTGCGCAAAATACACAGATGCACAAGTTCACATAGCGATGAATATGTATATAAAGTTTCATTACTCGAGTTGTTATACTTTTCAAGTTACACGCGACACAAGTCCAAAAATGTCATTTTTTGCTAAAAAAGGGCCATAACTCCACTGATGTTGGAAAAAACTGCACGAATATACCCAGGTACACAAGCCCTAATGCTGATAAATATGTTTATAAAGTTCATCACTGTAGCAGTTGTACTATTTGAGTTACGCGCGACACAAAAATCCGACGGACCGACAGGACCGATGGACAAGGGCAAATCAATATGCTCCCCCAACACAGCACCCCTACCTTTTGGTAGTGGGGGTTATAATAAGTACTCCTAGGCACTAGACTGTGGTTGAACACTTTTAAGCCTGGTGAAATTCCCCCCCCCCCCCCCATATTTGATCGATTTGGTCATTCTGTCCTCCAAGTTATCTGGGGAAACAATGCCCCTTGGCAACTCCAACACCATTCCCCACGTGTGGGCAACTGGCAGACGATTATTTTTGTCATTATCAGCTACGAATGACACTTCCAGTTTCTTCTCAAATCCAACTGGTGGTACTCCATCTGCACCCGTCCAAAAACACAACAGTTCTGATAAGGTGCATTCAGTACTTTCATCTGCAAAATAAAGTAAGACAGTTAGCAAAGCACTGTAACAAAATATGGGTGTAAAACAATAAGTAGGCTATGGACACTGCTGTAAATTCAATGGTAACAGACTTGTGCAACATCGTTTTACTTGTTTTTTTAAATCAGTCTTAATAATAATAATATAGGCCAAATGACCGATTGCATGCAAACTTTAACTTGATCTTAAAATTGTCATTAAATAGCTATATGGCTATTATTTGGCTAATTATCGGTACAAAATCAAACCTCAACCTGTTGGTTTTAAATATGTGGTTATCAGATAATCCACATAATTTACACACATTTGTTAACAGTGCAATGCTTTCAATGTTCAATATATAGTTATCAAACCTAACTGAATTGGCAGCCAGAATAGATATGAAAATCCATTTAAGTTTCATGGTAAGAGCTAAATGCGCACAAAGTACTGTTTTGAACTTCATTTGTGTGATTTTAACAATCCTGGTTGGGAAAAGCATTTTTTTTTTCATTTAAAGAGAAAAACAAAACATTGAAAACAAGACAAACAAAGAACAAATAACTCTGAAATACAAAAGAAAGAGTTATGGTTCATGTAATTTGCATTTTCATTCAGTGTCCCTAATCAGTATATGAACTTTTGTAAGAAAACCTTCGATACTACTAGAGTAATGCTCCAAAATAGAAAATTAACAGAGAACAATAACTCTGAAATATGGAAGAAAGATTTATGCTTCTTGCACTGTGCAATTCCTCTCAATGTCCTCTATAAAAATATTTAAATACAATACAATTCCTCTCCATCATAATATGAAGTTTCATTTGAGTCCCTTCCATACTATTTAAGTTATAATCTGGAGCAAAAAATTACACTAGGTCATTATGCTTTGCAAAAGAAAATTAAGGCAATTTAATTAAATCCCTGTAATACTAATGGAGTTATAGTCAGCACAAGAAAATATTAAAAAGGGCAGTAACTCTGTAAATATTTCATAATATGAAGTTTCAATCAAATCCTTTCAATACTTTTTGAGTTATGCTTTGAAAAAGAAAATTACCATACACTATGTAGTTAAGCTTTAAACAAGAAAAATAAGCTTTAACTCCAAAAATACTGATGAGAGAACACTTCCAGCTTAATCTTTAGCATCCCCACTGAACCAAAGACAATACATGGCAATCCAAATTCAGTACAAATTTCTTAAATCAAGGACTCCCCAATAAAAGTTCATTAACAATATGGAAAACAATAGATCCACCTGGTCTTCCTTCGGTCTGTTTAACAGAGTAACAGGATGGCATGTGTTTACACGAAATAAAACTGCGCCCGATAAGGTTACACATGCGCAAATAAATTCCTTCATTGTTACATATAAAATATACAATGTTTGATTTCAATTTTCACCATGACCAAGCTACTTTCTAATATATCACCATACATCGTTGGAAAGATAAGGCCATAACCTTTTGAAAAAACAGCATGTCAACAAATTCTATGAGTTGTAACTCAAAATTTTTACCTTAGAATAAACACACCGGTTTTGACGGGCATGGAGGCTGCCATTTTGTGCATGAATACATGGGCCAAAAGTTAGGAAGCTGGGAACCAATTATTTTAAAGTAGTGCCTAAAACTGTATTTTTTCTTATTTCTTACATATATACCTTTAAATTGATACCAAAACATATCATTTAAACTGTATTTTTAAAATCATATGCATTATAAACTGAACCATATGTGTTTATTATCTAACTGGCATTTTTGGGGGTAAAATCCATATAAATGTAACATTTCAGATGCCATTTGACCCCAGAAAAGGGTTTCTTTACATAACAATCAACAGATTTGACCTCCTGTCACACAACAAAAAAAGAATTTGACCCCAAAATGTCAATGCCAGATATAAATTAACAGTCTTCTGTCACACCTGAACCTGTGGGTGGGGTCAGCCGCCTGCAATCTTCAATCTGTTCCAGGTACTCTCTGCTGAGTAATCTGTGAAAATAAAAAGGTTTTCTGTGCATGTTTACTCAATATTGTGATTACTAGTGTAACTTAGATACAATAAGTGTACATATACACTAGTTTACTATGTTTTATTTACTGCGATAAGGCTAGTCGCTATGCCGGCTTCTGATTGTCGAGCTCATGTGCGAACAGTTCAGTTCTAAAACGGGTTGGAGAGTCCCAACAAGGGTTAAACTCTTGCTTTTCCTACTGGTGTTGATAAGAAGAATGCCAGGCGGGAAAAGAAAACATTAGATAGTAGAATACATGACAATAATCATGTACTAACCTTAAAAAATACCGATGGTACGGGCACGACTGTGTCAGCTTTACGGCCCCGCCCCAACGCTCCAGTGTAGTTGACAAGTAAAGTAGTTTTGATGACTCGTCACTTCACCCAGACTTGTATCCCAATGAGTTGATGGTTCCGGCTGAGGTCCTGGTTCTTTTCAACACTGCATTTAAAAAAACCTACTCAAATTAAACCAAACTGTGATGGTGATTTAAATTTTGATGCCGCTATCTCCATTTGGTGGGGTCTAGGTTGGCGTGAGCGGCTAGTGTTTTATGCATGCATTTCATGTATTTATCAGCTGAAAGCCTGACTGAACTACAATTACAAAATTACAGATGAAGTAAATAGGATCTGTTAACTTTGCAAATTAGGAAAATTGGTATTATTCAAAGTAGGCAGGTCGGACGGTCATCATGGACAAAGCATCGGCCAGTGCGGACACGACCTTTGCGGCGCATTATTGTCAGTTACAGGTTCTTAAACTAAATATTCAGGATTACAACACAAGGCATTATGACATTAATGAGATAATTGTTGGAACTAATGCAAATTAATGTCAAAATGAAACTGAAAAACAACACGATGAACATAATGGGTCTCGGACTGCCACTCCGAGGGACATTTTGCTTTAATTTTCAAATATTTACCCCCCTAATGCCCCCTAGAGCAACCATCCCATAAAATACAGCCCTAAATGGGGTCAAGGTGGCATCTGGCAGTTATTTTTGCCAGTACAGTGTGTTTGTAAAAGTCCATTTTCAAAATCTTAGCAGAAGGCTAATATTAGTTGAAGTTCTTAAAGAGAACCCAACCCTTTCAAAATTGAATAAAAACCACATTTTTCATAAGTCTGATCTATTTCGAGATAGAACATGAAGTCCTATTACACTGGTTTGAAGATTTATTGAAAAAAAAAATATTGAATATGTCACATATAATGGCGTTTGGGGGCAAAAATTAAGACAGAAAAAAATGTACTTGGGTACGTCTGGAAAACATGATTTTAACTCAGAATTAAGCCTAAGTTTGAGTTTTAATAGGCATAGCAGATACAATATATTAAGTCAGAAGTGAAAACAATCTTCATTGGCATTCTAAACGTTACAGAATAGGTTTTCAGTCAGTTTTGAACATTTTTTTTTTTAAGTTTCTGCATTTTTTGGGGTAAAATCCATATAAATGTAACATTTCAGATGCCATTTGACCCCAGAAAAGGGTTTCTTTACATAACAATCAACAGATTTGACCTCCTGTCACACAACAAAAAAAGAATTTGACCCCAAAATGTCAATGCCAGATATAAATTAACAGTCTTCTGTCACACCTGAACCTGTGGGTGGGGTCAGCCGCCTGCAATCTTCAATCTGTTCCAGGTACTCTCTGCTGAGTAATCTGTGAAAATAAAAAGGTTTTCTGTGCATGTTTACTCAATATTGTGAGTACTAGTGTAACTTAGATACAATAAGTGTACATATACACTAGTTTACTATGTTTTATTTACTGCGATAAGGCTAGTCGCTATGCCGGCTTCTGATTGTCGAGCTCATGTGCGAACAGTTCAGTTCTAAAACGGGTTGGAGAGTCCCAACAAGGGTTAAACTCTTGCTTTTCCTACTGGTGTTGATAAGAAGAATGCCAGGTGGGAAAAGAAAACATTAGATAGTAGAATACATGACAATAATCATGTACTAACCTTAAAAAATACCGATGGTACGGGCACGACTGTGTCAGCTTTATGGCCCCGCCCCAACGCTCCAGTGTAGTTGACAAGTAAAGTAGTTTTGATGACTCGTCACTTCACCCAGACTTGTATCCCAATGAGTTGATGGTTCCGGCTGAGGTCCTGGTTCTTTTCAACACTGCATTTAAAAACCATATTCAAATTAAACCAAACTGTGATGGTGATTTAAATTTTGATGCCGCTATCTCCATTTGGTGGGGTCTAGGTTGGCGTGAGCGGCTAGTGTTTTATGCATGCATTTCATGTATTTATCAGCTGAAAGCCTGACTGAACTACAATTACAAAATTACAGATGAAGTAAATAGGATCTGTTAACTTTGCAAATTAGGAAGATTGGTATTATTCAAAGTAGGCAGGTCGGACGGTCATCATGGCCAAAGCATCGGCCAGTGCGGACACGACCTTTGCGGCGCATTATTGTCAGTTACAGGTTCTTAAAATAAATATTCAGGATTACAACACAAGGCATTATGACATTAATGAGATAATTGTTGGAACAAATGCAAATTAATGTCAAAATGAAACTGAAAAACAACACGATGAACATAATGGGTCTCGGACTGCCACTCCGAGGGACATTTTGCTTTAATTTTCAAATATTTACCCCCCTAATGCCCCCTAGAGCAACCATCCCATAAAATACAGCCCTAAATGGGGTCAAGGTGGCATCTGGCAGTTATTTTTTCCAGTACAGTGTGTTTGTAAAAGTCCATTTTCAAAATCTTAGCAGAAGGCTAATATTAGTTGAAGTTCTTAAAGGTTACACATGCGCAAATAAATTCCTTCATTGTTACATATAAAATATACAATGTTTGATTTCAATTTTCACCATGACCAAGCTACTTTCTAATATATCACCATACATCGTTGGAAATATAAGGCCATAACCTTTTGAAAAAACAGCATGTCAACAAATTCTATGTGTTGTAACTCAAAATTTTTACCTTAGAATAAACACACCGGTTTTGACGGGCATGGAGGCTGCCATTTTGTGCATGAATACATGGGCCAAAAGTTAGGAAGCTGGGAACCAATTATTTTAAAGTAGTGCCTAAAACTGTATTTTTTCTTATTTCTTACATATATACCTTTAAATTGATACCAAAACATATCATTTAAACTGTATTTTTAAAATCATATGCATTATACACTGAACCATATGTGTTTATTATCTAACTGACAGCATGTAACCCTGGGGATTAGACTTCCGATTTGGTGTAATTTGACCTTTAAGAGAACCCAACCCTTTCAAATTTGAATAAAAACCACATTTTTCATAAGTCTGATCTATTTCGAGATAGAACATGAAGTCCTATTACACTGGTTTGAAGATTTATTGAAAAAAATAATAATTGAATATGTCACATAGTGGCGTTTGGAGGCAAAAATTCAGACAGAAAAAAATGTACTTGGATACGTAAGGAAAACATGATTTTAACTCAGAATTAAGCCTAAGTTTGAGTTTTAATAGGCATAGCAGATACAATATATTAAGTCAGAAGTGAAAACAACCTTCATTGGCATTCTAAACGTTACAGAATAGGTTTTTAGTCAGTTTTGAACATTTTTTTTTTTTAAGTTTCTGCATTTTTTGGGGTAAAATCCATATAAATGTAACATTTCAGATGCCATTTGACCCCAGAAAAAGGTTTCTTTACATAACAATCAACAGATTTGACCTCCTGTCACACAACAAAAAAAGAATTTGACCCCAAAATGTCAATGCCAGATATAAATTAACAGTCTTCTGTCACACCTGAACCTGTGGGTGGGGTCAGCCGCCTGCAATCTTCAAGCTGTTCCAGGTACTCTCTGCTGAGTAATCTGTGAAAATAAAAAGGTTTTCTGTGCATGTTTACTCAATATTGTGAGTACTAGTGTAACTTAGATACAATAAGTGTACATATACACTAGTTTACTATGTTTTATTTACTGCGATAAGGCTAGTCGCTATGCCGGCTTCTGATTGTCGAGCTCATATGCGAACAAACAGTTCAGTTCTAAAACGGGTTGGAGAGTCCCAACAAGGGTTAAACTCTTGCTTTTCCTACTGGTGTTGATAAGAAGAATGCCAGGCGGGAAAAGAAAACATTAGATAGTAGAATACATGACAATAATCATGTACTAACCTTAAAAAATACCGATGGTACGGGCACGACTGTGTCAGCTTTACGGCCCCGCCCCAACGCTCCAGTGTAGTTGACAAGTAAAGTAGTTTTGATGACTCGTCACTTCACCCAGACTTGTATCCCAATGAGTTGATGGTTCCGGCTGAGGTCCTGGTTCTTTTCAACACTGCATTTAAAAAACATACTCAAATTAAACCAAACTGTGATGGTGATTTAAATTTTGATGCCGCTATCTCCATTTGGTGGGGTCTAGGTTGGCGTGAGCGGCTAGTGTTTTATGCATGCATTTCATGTATTTATCAGCTGAAAGCCTGACTAAACTACAATTACAAAATTACAGATGAAGTAGATAGGATCTGTTAACTTTGCAAATTAGGAAAATTGGTATTATTCAAAGTAGGCAGGTCGGACGGTCATCATGGCCAAAGCATCGGCCAGTGCGGACACGACCTTTGCGGCGCATTATTGTCAGTTACAGGTTCTTAAAATAAATATTCAGGATTACAACACAAGGCATTATGACATTAATGAGATAATTGTTGGAACAAATGCAAATTAATGTCAAAATGAAACTGAAAAACAACACGATGAACATAATGGGTCTCGGACTGCCACTCCGAGGGTCATTTTGCTTTAATTTTCAAATATTTACCCCCCTAATGCCCCCTAGAGCAACCATCCCATAAAATACAGCCCTAAATGGGGTCAAGGTGGCATCTGGCAGTTATTTTTTCCAGTACAGTGTGTTTGTAAAAGTCCATTTTCAAAATCTTAGCAGAAGGCTAATATTAGTTGAAGTTCTTAAAGGTTACACATGCGCAAATAAATTCCTTCATTGTTACATATAAAATATACAATGTTAGATTTCAATTTTCACCATGACCAAGCTACTTTCTAATATATCACCATACATCGTTGGAAAGATAAGGCCATAACCTGTGGAAAAAACAGCATGTCAACAAATTCTATGTGTTGTAACTCAAAATTTTTACCTTAGAATAAACACACCGGTTTTGACGGGCATGGAGGCTGCCATTTTGTGCATGAATACATGGGCCAAAAGTTAGGAAGCTGGGAACCAATTATTTTAAAGTAGTGCCTAAAACTGTATTTTTTTCTTATTTCTTACATATATACCTTTAAATTGATACCAAAACATATCATTTAAACTGTATTTTTAAAATCATATGCATTATAAACTGAACCATATGTGTTTATTATCTAACTGACAGCATGTAACCCTGGGGATTAGACTTCCGATTTGGTGTAATTTGACCTTTAAGAGAACCCAACCCTTTCAAATTTGAATAAAAACCACATTTTTCATAAGTCTGATCTATTTCGAGATAGAACATGAAGTCCTATTACACTGGTTTGAAGATTTATTGAAAAAAAATAATAATTGAATATGTCACATATAATGGCGTTTGGAGGCAAAAATTCAGACAGAAAAAAATGTACTTGGGTACGTCTGGAAAACATGATTTTAACTCAGAATTAAGCATAAGTTTGAGTTTTAATAGGCATAGCAGATACAATATATTAAGTCAGAAGTGAAAACAATCTTCATTGGCATTCTAAATGTTACAGAATAGGTTTTTAGTCAGTTTTGAACAATTTTTTTTTTAAGTTTCTGCATTTTTGGGGGTAAAATCCATATAAATAACATTTCAGATGCCATTTGACCCCAGAAAAGGGTTTCTTTACATAACAATCAACAGATTTGACCTCCTGTCACACAACAAAAAAAGAATTTGACCCCAAAATGTCAATGCCAGATATAAATTAACAGTCTTCTGTCACACCTGAACCTGTGGGTGGGGTCAGCCGCCTGCAATCTTCAATCTGTTCCAGGTACTCTCTGCTGAGTAATCTGTGAAAATAAAAAGGTTTTCTGTGCATGTTTACTCAATATTGTGAGTACTAGTGTAACTTAGATACAATAAGTGTACATATACACTAGTTTACTATGTTTTATTTACTGCGATAAGGCTAGTCGCTATGCCGGCTTCTGATTGTCGAGCTCATGTGCGAACAGTTCAGTTCTAAAACGGGTTGGGGAGTCCCAACAAGGGTTAAACTCTTGCTTTTCCTACTGGTGTTGATAAGAAGAATGCCAGGCGGGAAAAGAAAACATTAGATAGTAGAATACATGACAATAATCATGTACTAACCTTAAAAAATACCGATGGTACGGGCACGACTGTGTCAGCTTTACGGCCCCGCCCCAACGCTCCAGTGTAGTTGACAAGTAAAGTAGTTTTGATGATTCGTCACTTCACCCAGACTTGTATACCAATGAGTTGATGATTCCGGCTGAGGTCCTGGTTCTTTTCAACACTGCATTTAAAAAACATACTCAAATTAAACCAAACTGTGATGGTGATTTAAATTTTGATGCCGCTATCTCCATTTGGTGGGGTCTAGGTTGGCGTGAGCGGCTAGTGTTTTATGCATGCATTTCATGTATTTATCAGCTGAAAGCCTGACTGAACTACAATTACAAAATTACAGATGAAGTAAATAGGATCTGTTAACTTTGCAAATTAGGAAAATTGGTATTATTCAAAGTAGGCAGGTCGGAAGGTCATCATGGCCAAAGCATCGGCCAGTGCGGACACGACCTTTGCGGCGCATTATTGTCAGTTACAGGTTCTTAAACTAAATATTCAGGATTACAACACAAGGCATTGTGACATTAATGAGATAATTGTTGGAACTAATGCAAATTAATGTCAAAATGAAACTGAAAAACAACACGATGAACATAATGGGTCTCGGACTGCCACTCCGAGGGACATTTTGCTTTAATTTTCAAATATTTACCCCCCTAATGCCCCCTAGAGCAACCATCCCATAAAATAAAGCCCTAAATGGGGTCAAGGTGGCATCTGGCAGTTATTTTTGCCAGTACAGTGTGTTTGTAAAAGTCCATTTTCAAAATCTTAGCAGAAGGCTAATATTAGTTGAAGTTCTTAAAGGTTACACATGCGCAAATAAATTCCTTCATTGTTACATATAAAATATACAATGTTTGATTTCAATTTTCAACACGACCAAGCTACTTTCTAATATATCACCATACATCGTTGGAAAGATAAGGCCATAACCTTTTGAAAAAACAGCATGTCAACAAATTCTATGTGTTGTAACTCAAAATTTTTACCTTACCTTAGAATAAAACACCGGTTTTGACGGGCATGGAGGCTGCCATTTTGTGCATGAATACATGGGCCAAAAGTTAGGAAGCTGGGAACCAATTATTTTAAAGTAGTGCCTAAAACTGTATTTTTTCTTATTTCTTACATATATACCTTTAAATTGATACCAAAACATATCATTTAAACTGTATTTTTAAAATCATATGCATTATACACTGAACCATATGTGTTTATTATCTAACTGACAGCATGTAACCCTGGGGATTAGACTTCCGATTTGGTGTAATTTGACCTTTAAGAGAACCCAACCCTTTCAAATTTGAATAAAAACCACATTTTTCATAAGTCTGATCTATTTCGAGATAGAACATGAAGTCCTATTACACTGGTTTGAAGATTTATTGAAAAAAAAAAAAATTGAATATGTCACATATAATGGCGTTTGGAGGCAAAAATTCAGACAGAAAAAAATGTACTTGGGTACGTCTGGAAAACATGATTTTAACTCAGAATTAAGCATAAGTTTGAGTTTTAATAGGCATAGCAGATACAATATATTAAGTCAGAAGTGAAAACAATCTTCATTGGCATTCTAAATGTTACAGAATAGGTTTTTAGTCAGTTTTGAACAATTTTTTTTTTAAGTTTCTGCATTTTTGGGGGTAAAATCCATATAAATAACATTTCAGATGCCATTTGACCCCAGAAAAGGGTTTCTTTACATAACAATCAACAGATTTGACCTCCTGTCACACAACAAAAAAAGAATTTGACCCCAAAATGTCAATGCCAGATATAAATTAACAGTCTTCTGTCACACCTGAACCTGTGGGTGGGGTCAGCCGCCTGCAATCTTCAATCTGTTCCAGGTACTCTCTGCTGAGTAATCTGTGAAAATAAAAAGGTTTTCTGTGCATGTTTACTCAATATTGTGAGTACTAGTGTAACTTAGATACAATAAGTGTACATATACACTAGTTTACTATGTTTTATTTACTGCGATAAGGCTAGTCGCTATGCCGGCTTCTGATTGTCGAGCTCATGTGCGAACAGTTCAGTTCTAAAACGGGTTGGAGAGTCCCAACAAGGGTTAAACTCTTGCTTTTCCTACTGGTGTTGATAAGAAGAATGCCAGGCGGGAAAAGAAAACATTAGATAGTAGAATACATGACAATAATCATGTACTAACCTTAAAAAATACCGATGGTACGGGCACGACTGTGTCAGCTTTACGGCCCCGCCCCAACGCTCCAGTGTAGTTGACAAGTAAAGTAGTTTTGATGACTCGTCACTTCACCCAGACTTGTATACCAATGAGTTGATGGTTCCGGCTGAGGTCCTGGTTCTTTTCAACACTGCATTTAAAAAACATACTCAAATTAAACCAAACTGTGATGGTGATTTAAATTTTGATGCCGCTATCTCCATTTGGTGGGGTCTAGGTTGGCGTGAGCGGCTAGTGTTTTATGCATGCATTTCATGTATTTATCAGCTGAAAGCCTGACTGAACTACAATTACAAAATTACAGATGAAGTAAATAGGATCTGTTAACTTTGCAAATTAGGAAAATTGGTATTATTCAAAGTAGGCAGGTCGGACGGTCATCATGGCCAAAGCATCGGCCAGTGCGGACACGACTTTTGCGGCGCATTATTGTCAGTTACAGGTTCTTAAAATAAATATTCAGGATTACAACACAAGGCATTATGACATTAATGAGATAATTGTTGGAACAAATGCAAATTAATGTCAAAATGAAACTGAAAAACAACACGATGAACATAATGGGTCTCGGACTGCCACTCCGAGGGACATTTTGCTTTAATTTCAAATATTTACCCCCCTAATGCCCCCTAGAGCAACCATCCCATAAAATACAGCCCTAAATGGGGTCAAGGTGGCATCTGGCAGTTATTTTTTCCAGTACAGTGTGTTTGTAAAAGTCCATTTTCAAAATCTTAGCATAAGGCTAATATTAGTTGAAGTTCTTAAAGGTTACACATGCGCAAATAAATTCCTTCATTGTTACATATAAAATATACAATGTTTGATTTCAATTTTCACCATGACCAAGCTACTTTCTAATATATCACCATACATCGTTGGAAAGATAAGGCCATAACCTTTTGAAAAAACAGCATGTCAACAAATTCTATATGTTGTAACTCAAAATTTTTACCTTAGAATAAACACACCGGTTTTGACGGGCATGGAGGCTGCCATTTTGTGCATGAATACATGGGCCAAAAGTTAGGAAGCTGGGAACCAATTATTTTAAAGTAGTGCCTAAAACTGTATTTTTCTTATTTCTTACATATATACCTTTAAATTGATACCAAAACATATCATTTAAACTGTATTTTTAAAATCATATGCATTATACACTGAACCATATGTGTTTATTATCTAACTGACAGCATGTAACCCTGGGGATTAGACTTCCGATTTGGTGTAATTTGACCTTTAAGAGAACCCAACCCTTTCAAATTTGAATAAAAACCACATTTTTCATAAGTCTGATCTATTTCGAGATAGAACATGAAGTCCTATTACACTGGTTTGAAGATTTATTGAAAAAAATAATAATTGAATATGTCACATATAATGGCGTTTGGAGGCAAAAATTCAGACAGAAAAAAATGTACTTGGGTACGTCTGGAAAACATGACTTTAACTCAGAATGAAGCATAAGTTTGAGTTTTAATAGGCATAGCAGATACAATATATTAAGTCAGAAGTGAAAACAATCTTCATTGGCATTCTAAATGTTACAGAATATGTTTTTAGTCAGTTTTGAACAATTTTTTTTTTAAGTTTCTGCATTTTTGGGGGTAAAATCCACATAAATGTAACATTTCAGATGCCATTTGACCCCAGAAAAGGGTTTCTTTACATAACAATCAACAGATTTGACCTCCTGTCACACAACAAAAAAAGAATTTGACCCCAAAATGTCAATGCCAGATATAAATTAACAGTCTTCTGTCACACCTGAACCTGTGGGTGGGGTCAGCCGCCTGCAATCTTCAATCTGTTCCAGGTACTCTCTGCTGAGTAATCTGTGAAAATAAAAAGGTTTTCTGTGCATGTTTACTCAATATTGTGAGTACTAGTGTAACTTAGATACAATAAGTGTACATATACACTAGTTTACTATGTTTTATTTACTGCGATAAGGCTAGTCGCTATGCCGGCTTCTGATTGTCGAGCTCATGTGCGAACAGTTCAGTTCTAAAACGGGTTGGAGAGTCCCAACAAGGGTTAAACTCTTGCTTTTCCTACTGGTGTTGATAAGAAGAATGCCAGGCGGGAAAAGAAAACATTAGATAGTAGAATACATGACAATAATCATGTACTAACCTTAAAAAATACCGATGGTACGGGCACGACTGTGTCAGCTTTACGGCCCCGCCCCAACGCTCCAGTGTAGTTGACAAGTAAAGTAGTTTTGATGACTCGTCACTTCACCCAGACTTGTATACCAATGAGTTGATGGTTCCGGCTGAGGTCCTGGTTCTTTTCAACACTGCATTTAAAAAACATACTCAAATTAAACCAAACTGTGATGGTGATTTAAATTTTGATGCCGCTATCTCCATTTGGTGGGGTCTAGGTTGGCGTGAGCGGCTAGTGTTTTATGCATGCATTTCATGTATTTATCAGCTGAAAGCCTGACTGAACTACAATTACAAAATTACAGATGAAGTAAATAGGATCTGTTAACTTTGCAAATTAGGAAAATTGGTATTATTCAAAGTAGGCAGGTCGGACGGTCATCATGGCCAAAGCATCGGCCAGTGCGGACACGACCTTTGCGGCGCATTATTGTCAGTTACAGGTTCTTAAAATAAATATTCAGGATTACAACACAAGGCATTATGACATTAATGAGATAATTGTTGGAACAAATGCAAATTAATGTCAAAATGAAACTGAAAAACAACACGATGAACATAATGGGTCTCGGACTGCCACTCCGAGGGACATTTTGCTTTAATTTCAAATATTTACCCCCCTAATGCCCCCTAGAGCAACCATCCCATAAAATACAGCCCTAAATGGGGTCAAGGTGGCATCTGGCAGTTATTTTTTCCAGTACAGTGTGTTTGTAAAAGTCCATTTTCAAAATCTTAGCATAAGGCTAATATTAGTTGAAGTTCTTAAAGGTTACACATGCGCAAATAAATTCCTTCATTGTTACATATAAAATATACAATGTTTGATTTCAATTTTCACCATGACCAAGCTACTTTCTAATATATCATCATACATCGTTGGAAAGATAAGGCCATAACCTTTTGAAAAAACAGCATGTCAACAAATTCTATATGTTGAAACTCAAAATTTTTACCTTAGAATAAACACACCGGTTTTGACGGGCATGGAGGCTGCCATTTTGTGCATGAATACATGGGCCAAAAGTTAGGAAGCTGGGAACCAATTATTTTAAAGTAGTGCCTAAAACTGTATTTTTCTTATTTCTTACATATATACCTTTAAATTGATACCAAAACATATCATTTAAACTGTATTTTTAAAATCATATGCATTATACACTGAACCATATGTGTTTATTATCTAACTGACAGCATGTAACCCTGGGGATTAGACTTCCGATTTGGTGTAATTTGACCTTTAAGAGAACCCAACCCTTTCAAATTTGAATAAAAACCACATTTTTCATAAGTCTGATCTATTTCGAGATAGAACATGAAGTCCTATTACACTGGTTTGAAGATTTATTGAAAAAAATAATAATTGAATATGTCACATATAATGGCGTTTGGAGGCAAAAATTCAGACAGAAAAAAATGTACTTGAAAAAACAGCATGTCAACAAATTCTATGTGTTGTAACTCAAAATTTTTACCTTACCTTAGAATAAACACACCGGTTTTGACGGGCATGGAGGCTGCCATTTTGTGCATGAATACATGGGCCAAAAGTTAGGAAGCTGGGAACCAATTATTTTAAAGTAGTGCCTAAAACTGTATTTTTTCTTATTTCTTACATATATACCTTTAAATTGATACCAAAACATATCATTTAAACTGTATTTTTAAAATCATATGCATTATACACTGAACCATATGTGTTTATTATCTAACTGACAGCATGTAACCCTGGGGATTAGACTTCCGATTTGGTGTAATTTGACCTTTAAGAGAACCCAACCCTTTCAAATTTGAATAAAAACCACATTTTTCACAAGTCTGATCTATTTCGAGATAGAACATGAAGTCCTATTACACTGGTTTGAAGATTTATTGAAAAAAATAATAATTGAATATGTCACATATAATGGCGTTTGGAGGCAAAAATTCAGACAGAAAAAAATGTACTTGGGTACGTCTGGAAAACATGACTTTAACTCAGAATTAAGCATAAGTTTGAGTTTTAATAGGCATAGCAGATACAATATATTAAGTCAGAAGTGAAAACAATCTTCATTGGCATTCTAAATGTTACAGAATAGGTTTTTAGTCAGTTTTGAACAATTTTTTTTTTAAGTTTCTGCATTTTTGGGGGTAAAATCCACATAAATGTAACATTTCAGATGCCATTTGACCCCAGAAAAGGGTTTCTTTACATAACAATCAACAGATTTGACCTCCTGTCACACAACAAAAAAAGAATTTGACCCCAAAATGTCAATGCCAGATATAAATTAACAGTCTTCTGTCACACCTGAACCTGTGGGTGGGGTCAGCCGCCTGCAATCTTCAAGCTGTTCCAGGTACTCTCTGCTGAGTAATCTGTGAAAATAAAAAGGTTTTCTGTGCATGTTTACTCAATATTGTGAGTACTAGTGTAACTTAGATACAATAAGTGTACATATACACTAGTTTACTATGTTTTATTTACTGCGATAAGGCTAGTCGCTATGCCGGCTTCTGATTGTCGAGCTCATGTGCGAACAGTTCAGTTCTAAAACGGGTTGGAGAGTCCCAACAAGGGTTAAACTCTTGCTTTTCCTACTGGTGTTGATAAGAAGAATGCCAGGCGGGAAAAGAAAACATTAGATAGTAGAATACATGACAATAATCATGTACTAACCTTAAAAAATACCGATGGTACGGGCACGACTGTGTCAGCTTTACGGCCCCGCCCCAACGCTCCAGTGTAGTTGACAAGTAAAGTAGTTTTGATGACTCGTCACTTCACCCAGACTTGTATACCAATGAGTTGATGGTTCCGGCTGAGGTCCTGGTTCTTTTCAACACTGCATTTAAAAAACATACTCAAATTAAACCAAACTGTGATGGTGATTTAAATTTTGATGCCGCTATCTCCATTTGGTGGGGTCTAGGTTGGCGTGAGCGGCTAGTGTTTTATGCATGCATTTCATGTATTTATCAGCTGAAAGCCTGACTGAACTACAATTACAAAATTACAGATGAAGTAAATACGATCTGTTAACTTTGCAAATTAGGAAAATTGGTATTATTCAAAGTAGGCAGGTCGGACGGTCATCATGGCCAAAGCATCGGCCAGTGCGGACACGACCTTTGCGGCGCATTATTGTCAGTTACAGGTTCTTAAAATAAATATTCAGGATTACAACACAAGGCATTATGACATTAATGAGATAATTGTTGGAACAAATGCAAATTAATGTCAAAATGAAACTGAAAAACAACACGATGAACATAATGGGTCTCGGACTGCCACTCCGAGGGACATTTTGCTTTAATTTCAAATATTTACCCCCCTAATGCCCCCTAGAGCAACCATCCCATAAAATACAGCCCTAAATGGGGTCAAGGTGGCATCTGGCAGTTATTTTTTCCAGTACAGTGTGTTTGTAAAAGTCCATTTTCAAAATCTTAGCATAAGGCTAATATTAGTTGAAGTTCTTAAAGGTTACACATGCGCAAATAAATTCCTTCATTGTTACATATAAAATATACAATGTTTGATTTCAATTTTCACCATGACCAAGCTACTTTCTAATATATCATCATACATCGTTGGAAAGATAAGGCCATAACCTTTTGAAAAAACAGCATGTCAACAAATTCTATATGTTGTAACTCAAAATTTTTACCTTAGAATAAACACACCGGTTTTGACGGGCATGGAGGCTGCCATTTTGTGCATGAATACATGGGCCAAAAGTTAGGAAGCTGGGAACCAATTATTTTAAAGTAGTGCCTAAAACTGTATTTTTCTTATTTCTTACATATATACCTTTAAATTGATACCAAAACATATCATTTAAACTGTATTTTTAAAATCATATGCATTATACACTGAACCATATGTGTTTATTATCTAACTGACAGCATGTAACCCTGGGGATTAGACTTCCGATTTGGTGTAATTTGACCTTTAAGAGAACCCAACCCTTTCAAATTTGAATAAAAACCACATTTTTCATAAGTCTGATCTATTTCGAGATAGAACATGAAGTCCTATTACACTGGTTTGAAGATTTATTGAAAAAAATAATAATTGAAAATGTCACATATAATGGCGTTTGGAGGCAAAAATTCAGACAGAAAAAAATGTACTTGAAAAAACAGCATGTCAACAAATTCTATGTGTTGTAACTCAAAATTTTTACCTTAGAATAAACACACCGGTTTTGACGGGCATGGAGGCTGCCATTTTGTGCATGAATACATGGGCCAAAAGTTAGGAAGCTGGGAACCAATTATTTTAAAGTAGTGCCTAAAACTGTATTTTTTCTTATTTCTTACATATATACCTTAATTGATACCAAAACATATCATTTAAACTGTATTTTTAAAATCATATGCATTATACACTGAACCATATGTGTTTATTATCTAACTGACAGCATGTAACCCTGGGGATTAGACTTCCGATTTGGTGTAATTTGACCTTTAAGAGAACCCAACCCTTTCAAATTTGAATAAAAACCACATTTTTCACAAGTCTGATCTATTTCGAGATAGAACATGAAGTCCTATTACACTGGTTTGAAGATTTATTGAAAAAAATAATAATTGAATATGTCACATATAATGGCGTTTGGAGGCAAAAATTCAGACAGAAAAAAATGTACTTGGGTACGTCTGGAAAACATGACTTTAACTCAGAATTAAGCATAAGTTTGAGTTTTAATAGGCATAGCAGATACAATATATTAAGTCAGAAGTGAAAACAATCTTCATTGGCATTCTAAATGTTACAGAATAGGTTTTTAGTCAGTTTTGAACAATTTTTTTTTTAAGTTTCTGCATTTTTGGGGGTAAAATCCACATAAATGTAACATTTCAGATGCCATTTGACCCCAGAAAAGGGTTTCTTTACATAACAATCAACAGATTTGACCTCCTGTCACACAACAAAAAAAGAATTTGACCCCAAAATGTCAATGCCAGATATAAATTAACAGTCTTCTGTCACACCTGAACCTGTGGGTGGGGTCAGCCGCCTGCAATCTTCAATCTGTTCCAGGTACTCTCTGCTGAGTAATCTGTGAAAATAAAAAGGTTTTCTGTGCATGTTTACTCAATATTGTGAGTACTAGTGTAACTTAGATACAATAAGTGTACATATACACTAGTTTACTATGTTTTATTTACTGCGATAAGGCTAGTCGCTATGCCGGCTTCTGATTGTCGAGCTCATGTGCGAACAGTTCAGTTCTAAAACGGGTTGGAGAGTCCCAACAAGGGTTAAACTCTTGCTTTTCCTACTGGTGTTGATAAGAAGAATGCCAGGCGGGAAAAGAAAACATTAGATAGTAGAATACATGACAATAATCATGTACTAACCTTAAAAAATACCGATGGTACGGGCACGACTGTGTCAGCTTTACGGCCCCGCCCCAACGCTCCAGTGTAGTTGACAAGTAAAGTAGTTTTGATGACTCGTCACTTCACCCAGACTTGTATACCAATGAGTTGATGGTTCCGGCTGAGGTCCTGGTTCTTTTCAACACTGCATTTAATAAACATACTCAAATTAAACCAAACTGTGATGGTGATTTAAATTTTGATGCCGCTATCTCCATTTGGTGGGGTCAAGGTTGGCGTGAGCGGCTAGTGTTTTATGCATGCATTTCATGTATTTATCAGCTGAAAGCCTGACTGAACTACAATTACAAAATTACAGATGAAGTAAATAGGATCTGTTAACTTTGCAAATTAGGAAAATTGGTATTATTCAAAGTAGGCAGGTCGGACGGTCATCATGGCCAAAGCATCGGCCAGTGCGGACACGACCTTTGCGGCGCATTATTGTCAGTTACAGGTTCTTAAAATAAATATTCAGGATTACAACACAAGGCATTATGACATTAATGAGATAATTGTTGGAACAAATGCAAATTAATGTCAAAATGAAACTGAAAAACAACACGATGAACATAATGGGTCTCGGACTGCCACTCCGAGGGACATTTTGCTTTAATTTCAAATATTTACCCCCCTAATGCCCCCTAGAGCAACCATCCCATAAAATACAGCCCTAAATGGGGTCAAGGTGGCATCTGGCAGTTATTTTTTCCAGTACAGTGTGTTTGTAAAAGTCCATTTTCAAAATCTTAGCATAAGGCTAATATTAGTTGAAGTTCTTAAAGGTTACACATGCGCAAATAAATTCCTTCATTGTTACATATAAAATATACAATGTTTGATTTCAATTTTCACCATGACCAAGCTACTTTCTAATATATCACCATACATCGTTGGAAAGATAAGGCCATAACCTTTTGAAAAAACAGCATGTCAACAAATTCTATATGTTGTAACTCAAAATTTTTACCTTAGAATAAACACACCGGTTTTGACGGGCATGGAGGCTGCCATTTTGTGCATGAATACATGGGCCAAAAGTTAGGAAGCTGGGAACCAATTATTTTAAAGTAGTGCCTAAAACTGTATTTTTCTTATTTCTTACATATATACCTTTAAATTGATACCAAAACATATCATTTAAACTGTATTTTTAAAATCATATGCATTATACACTGAACCATATGTGTTTATTATCTAACTGACAGCATGTAACCCTGGGGATTAGACTTCCGATTTGGTGTAATTTGACCTTTAAGAGAACCCAACCCTTTCAAATTTGATTAAAAACCACATTTTTCATAAGTCTGATCTATTTCGAGATAGAACATGAAGTCCTATTACACTGGTTTGAAGATTTATTGAAAAAAATAATAATTGAATATGTCACATATAATGGCGTTTGGAGGCAAAAATTCAGACAGAAAAAAATGTACTTGGGTACGTCTGGAAAACATGACTTTAACTCAGAATTAAGCATAAGTTTGAGTTTTAATAGGCATAGCAGATACAATATATTAAGTCAGAAGTGAAAACAATCTTCATTGGCATTCTAAATGTTACAGAATAGGTTTTTAGTCAGTTTTGAACAATTTTTTTTTTAAGTTTCTGCATTTTTGGGGGTAAAATCCACATAAATGTAACATTTCAGATGCCATTTGACCCCAGAAAAGGGTTTCTTTACATAACAATCAACAGATTTGACCTCCTGTCACACAACAAAAAAAGAATTTGACCCCAAAATGTCAATGCCAGATATAAATTAACAGTCTTCTGTCACACCTGAACCTGTGGGTGGGGTCAGCCGCCTGCAATCTTCAAGCTGTTCCAGGTACTCTCTGCTGAGTAATCTGTGAAAATAAAAAGGTTTTCTGTGCATGTTTACTCAATATTGTGAGTACTAGTGTAACTTAGATACAATAAGTGTACATATACACTAGTTTACTATGTTTTATTTACTGCGATAAGGCTAGTCGCTATGCCGGCTTCTGATTGTCGAGCTCATGTGCGAACAGTTCAGTTCTAAAACGGGTTGGAGAGTCCCAACAAGGGTTAAACTCTTGCTTTTCCTACTGGTGTTGATAAGAAGAATGCCAGGCGGGAAAAGAAAACATTAGATAGTAGAATACATGACAATAATCATGTACTAACCTTAAAAAATACCGATGGTACGGGCACGACTGTGTCAGCTTTACGGCCCCGCCCCAACGCTCCAGTGTAGTTGACAAGTAAAGTAGTTTTGATGACTCGTCACTTCACCCAGACTTGTATACCAATGAGTTGATGGTTCCGGCTGAGGTCCTGGTTCTTTTCAACACTGCATTTAAAAAACATACTCAAATTAAACCAAACTGTGATGGTGATTTAAATTTTGATGCCGCTATCTCCATTTGGTGGGGTCTAGGTTGGCGTGAGCGGCTAGTGTTTTATGCATGCATTTCATGTATTTATCAGCTGAAAGCCTGACTGAACTACAATTACAAAATTACAGATGAAGTAAATACGATCTGTTAACTTTGCAAATTAGGAAAATTGGTATTATTCAAAGTAGGCAGGTCGGACGGTCATCATGGCCAAAGCATCGGCCAGTGCGGACACGACCTTTGCGGCGCATTATTGTCAGTTACAGGTTCTTAAAATAAATATTCAGGATTACAACACAAGGCATTATGACATTAATGAGATAATTGTTGGAACAAATGCAAATTAATGTCAAAATGAAACTGAAAAACAACACGATGAACATAATGGGTCTCGGACTGCCACTCCGAGGGACATTTTGCTTTAATTTCAAATATTTACCCCCCTAATGCCCCCTAGAGCAACCATCCCATAAAATACAGCCCTAAATGGGGTCAAGGTGGCATCTGGCAGTTATTTTTTCCAGTACAGTGTGTTTGTAAAAGTCCATTTTCAAAATCTTAGCATAAGGCTAATATTAGTTGAAGTTCTTAAAGGTTACACATGCGCAAATAAATTCCTTCATTGTTACATATAAAATATACAATGTTTGATTTCAATTTTCACCATGACCAAGCTACTTTCTAATATATCATCATACATCGTTGGAAAGATAAGGCCATAACCTTTTGAAAAAACAGCATGTCAACAAATTCTATATGTTGTAACTCAAAATTTTTACCTTAGAATAAACACACCGGTTTTGACGGGCATGGAGGCTGCCATTTTGTGCATGAATACATGGGCCAAAAGTTAGGAAGCTGGGAACCAATTATTTTAAAGTAGTGCCTAAAACTGTATTTTTCTTATTTCTTACATATATACCTTTAAATTGATACCAAAACATATCATTTAAACTGTATTTTTAAAATCATATGCATTATACACTGAACCATATGTGTTTATTATCTAACTGACAGCATGTAACCCTGGGGATTAGACTTCCGATTTGGTGTAATTTGACCTTTAAGAGAACCCAACCCTTTCAAATTTGAATAAAAACCACATTTTTCATAAGTCTGATCTATTTCGAGATAGAACATGAAGTCCTATTACACTGGTTTGAAGATTTATTGAAAAAAATAATAATTGAAAATGTCACATATAATGGCGTTTGGAGGCAAAAATTCAGACAGAAAAAAATGTACTTGAAAAAACAGCATGTCAACAAATTCTATGTGTTGTAACTCAAAATTTTTACCTTAGAATAAACACACCGGTTTTGACGGGCATGGAGGCTGCCATTTTGTGCATGAATACATGGGCCAAAAGTTAGGAAGCTGGGAACCAATTATTTTAAAGTAGTGCCTAAAACTGTATTTTTTCTTATTTCTTACATATATACCTTAATTGATACCAAAACATATCATTTAAACTGTATTTTTAAAATCATATGCATTATACACTGAACCATATGTGTTTATTATCTAACTGACAGCATGTAACCCTGGGGATTAGACTTCCGATTTGGTGTAATTTGACCTTTAAGAGAACCCAACCCTTTCAAATTTGAATAAAAACCACATTTTTCACAAGTCTGATCTATTTCGAGATAGAACATGAAGTCCTATTACACTGGTTTGAAGATTTATTGAAAAAAATAATAATTGAATATGTCACATATAATGGCGTTTGGAGGCAAACATTCAGACAGAAAAAAATGTACTTGGGTACGTCTGGAAAACATGACTTTAACTCAGAATTAAGCATAAGTTTGAGTTTTAATAGGCATAGCAGATACAATATATTAAGTCAGAAGTGAAAACAATCTTCATTGGCATTCTAAATGTTACAGAATAGGTTTTTAGTCAGTTTTGAACAATTTTTTTTTTAAGTTTCTGCATTTTTGGGGGTAAAATCCACATAAATGTAACATTTCAGATGCCATTTGACCCCAGAAAAGGGTTTCTTTACATAACAATCAACAGATTTGACCTCCTGTCACACAACAAAAAAAGAATTTGACCCCAAAATGTCAATGCCAGATATAAATTAACAGTCTTCTGTCACACCTGAACCTGTGGGTGGGGTCAGCCGCCTGCAATCTTCAATCTGTTCCAGGTACTCTCTGCTGAGTAATCTGTGAAAATAAAAAGGTTTTCTGTGCATGTTTACTCAATATTGTGAGTACTAGTGTAACTTAGATACAATAAGTGTACATATACACTAGTTTACTATGTTTTATTTACTGCGATAAGGCTAGTCGCTATGCCGGCTTCTGATTGTCGAGCTCATGTGCGAACAGTTCAGTTCTAAAACGGGTTGGAGAGTCCCAACAAGGGTTAAACTCTTGCTTTTCCTACTGGTGTTGATAAGAAGAATGCCAGGCGGGAAAAGAAAACATTAGATAGTAGAATACATGACAATAATCATGTACTAACCTTAAAAAATACCGATGGTACGGGCACGACTGTGTCAGCTTTACGGCCCCGCCCCAACGCTCCAGTGTAGTTGACAAGTAAAGTAGTTTTGATGACTCGTCACTTCACCCAGACTTGTATACCAATGAGTTGATGGTTCCGGCTGAGGTCCTGGTTCTTTTCAACACTGCATTTAATAAACATACTCAAATTAAACCAAACTGTGATGGTGATTTAAATTTTGATGCCGCTATCTCCATTTGGTGGGGTCAAGGTTGGCGTGAGCGGCTAGTGTTTTATGCATGCATTTCATGTATTTATCAGCTGAAAGCCTGACTGAACTACAATTACAAAATTACAGATGAAGTAAATAGGATCTGTTAACTTTGCAAATTAGGAAAATTGGTATTATTCAAAGTAGGCAGGTCGGACGGTCATCATGGCCAAAGCATCGGCCAGTGCGGACACGACCTTTGCGGCGCATTATTGTCAGTTACAGGTTCTTAAAATAAATATTCAGGATTACAACACAAGGCATTATGACATTAATGAGATAATTGTTGGAACAAATGCAAATTAATGTCAAAATGAAACTGAAAAACAACACGATGAACATAATGGGTCTCGGACTGCCACTCCGAGGGACATTTTGCTTTAATTTCAAATATTTACCCCCCTAATGCCCCCTAGAGCAACCATCCCATAAAATACAGCCCTAAATGGGGTCAAGGTGGCATCTGGCAGTTATTTTTTCCAGTACAGTGTGTTTGTAAAAGTCCATTTTCAAAATCTTAGCATAAGGCTAATATTAGTTGAAGTTCTTAAAGGTTACACATGCGCAAATAAATTCCTTCATTGTTACATATAAAATATACAATGTTTGATTTCAATTTTCACCATGACCAAGCTACTTTCTAATATATCACCATACATCGTTGGAAAGATAAGGCCATAACCTTTTGAAAAAACAGCATGTCAACAAATTCTATATGTTGTAACTCAAAATTTTTACCTTAGAATAAACACACCGGTTTTGACGGGCATGGAGGCTGCCATTTTGTGCATGAATACATGGGCCAAAAGTTAGGAAGCTGGGAACCAATTATTTTAAAGTAGTGCCTAAAACTGTATTTTTCTTATTTCTTACATATATACCTTTAAATTGATACCAAAACATATCATTTAAACTGTATTTTTAAAATCATATGCATTATACACTGAACCATATGTGTTTATTATCTAACTGACAGCATGTAACCCTGGGGATTAGACTTCCGATTTGGTGTAATTTGACCTTTAAGAGAACCCAACCCTTTCAAATTTGAATAAAAACCACATTTTTCATAAGTCTGATCTATTTCGAGATAGAACATGAAGTCCTATTACACTGGTTTGAAGATTTATTGAAAAAAATAATAATTGAATATGTCACATATAATGGCGTTTGGAGGCAAAAATTCAGACAGAAAAAAATGTACTTGGGTACGTCTGGAAAACATGACTTTAACTCAGAATTAAGCATAAGTTTGAGTTTTAATAGGCATAGCAGATACAATATATTAAGTCAGAAGTGAAAACAATCTTCATTGGCATTCTAAATGTTACAGAATAGGTTTTTAGTCAGTTTTGAACAATTTTTTTTTTAAGTTTCTGCATTTTTGGGGGTAAAATCCACATAAATGTAACATTTCAGATGCCATTTGACCCCAGAAAAGGGTTTCTTTACATAACAATCAACAGATTTGACCTCCTGTCACACAACAAAAAAAGAATTTGACCCCAAAATGTCAATGCCAGATATAAATTAACAGTCTTCTGTCACACCTGAACCTGTGGGTGGGGTCAGCCGCCTGCAATCTTCAATCTGTTCCAGGTACTCTCTGCTGAGTAATCTGTGAAAATAAAAAGGTTTTCTGTGCATGTTTACTCAATATTGTGAGTACTAGTGTAACTTAGATACAATAAGTGTACATATACACTAGTTTACTATGTTTTATTTACTGCGATAAGGCTAGTCGCTATGCCGGCTTCTGATTGTCGAGCTCATGTGCGAACAGTTCAGTTCTAAAACGGGTTGGAGAGTCCCAACAAGGGTTAAACTCTTGCTTTTCCTACTGGTGTTGATAAGAAGAATGCCAGGCGGGAAAAGAAAACATTAGATAGTAGAATACATGACAATAATCATGTACTAACCTTAAAAAATACCGATGGTACGGGCACGACTGTGTCAGCTTTACGGCCCCGCCCCAACGCTCCAGTGTAGTTGACAAGTAAAGTAGTTTTGATGACTCGTCACTTCACCCAGACTTGTATACCAATGAGTTGATGGTTCCGGCTGAGGTCCTGGTTCTTTTCAACACTGCATTTAAAAAACATACTCAAATTAAACCAAACTGTGATGGTGATTTAAATTTTGATGCCGCTATCTCCATTTGGTGGGGTCTAGGTTGGCGTGAGCGGCTAGTGTTTTATGCATGCATTTCATGTATTTATCAGCTGAAAGCCTGACTGAACTACAATTACAAAATTACAGATGAAGTAAATACGATCTGTTAACTTTGCAAATTAGGAAAATTGGTATTATTCAAAGTAGGCAGGTCGGACGGTCATCATGGCCAAAGCATCGGCCAGTGCGGACACGACCTTTGCGGCGCATTATTGTCAGTTACAGGTTCTTAAAATAAATATTCAGGATTACAACACAAGGCATTATGACATTAATGAGATAATTGTTGGAACAAATGCAAATTAATGTCAAAATGAAACTGAAAAACAACACGATGAACATAATGGGTCTCGGACTGCCACTCCGAGGGACATTTTGCTTTAATTTCAAATATTTACCCCCCTAATGCCCCCTAGAGCAACCATCCCATAAAATACAGCCCTAAATGGGGTCAAGGTGGCATCTGGCAGTTATTTTTTCCAGTACAGTGTGTTTGTAAAAGTCCATTTTCAAAATCTTAGCATAAGGCTAATATTAGTTGAAGTTCTTAAAGGTTACACATGCGCAAATAAATTCCTTCATTGTTACATATAAAATATACAATGTTTGATTTCAATTTTCACCATGACCAAGCTACTTTCTAATATATCATCATACATCGTTGGAAAGATAAGGCCATAACCTTTTGAAAAAACAGCATGTCAACAAATTCTATATGTTGTAACTCAAAATTTTTACCTTAGAATAAACACACCGGTTTTGACGGGCATGGAGGCTGCCATTTTGTGCATGAATACATGGGCCAAAAGTTAGGAAGCTGGGAACCAATTATTTTAAAGTAGTGCCTAAAACTGTATTTTTCTTATTTCTTACATATATACCTTTAAATTGATACCAAAACATATCATTTAAACTGTATTTTTAAAATCATATGCATTATACACTGAACCATATGTGTTTATTATCTAACTGACAGCATGTAACCCTGGGGATTAGACTTCCGATTTGGTGTAATTTGACCTTTAAGAGAACCCAACCCTTTCAAATTTGAATAAAAACCACATTTTTCATAAGTCTGATCTATTTCGAGATAGAACATGAAGTCCTATTACACTGGTTTGAAGATTTATTGAAAAAAATAATAATTGAATATGTCACATATAATGGCGTTTGGAGGCAAAAATTCAGACAGAAAAAAATGTACTTGAAAAAACAGCATGTCAACAAATTCTATGTGTTGTAACTCAAAATTTTTACCTTACCTTAGAATAAACACACCGGTTTTGACGGGCATGGAGGCTGCCATTTTGTGCATGAATACATGGGCCAAAAGTTAGGAAGCTGGGAACCAATTATTTTAAAGTAGTGCCTAAAACTGTATTTTTTCTTATTTCTTACATATATACCTTAATTGATACCAAAACATATCATTTAAACTGTATTTTTAAAATCATATGCATTATACACTGAACCATATGTGTTTATTATCTAACTGACAGCATGTAACCCTGGGGATTAGACTTCCGATTTGGTGTAATTTGACCTTTAAGAGAACCCAACCCTTTCAAATTTGAATAAAAACCACATTTTTCACAAGTCTGATCTATTTCGAGATAGAACATGAAGTCCTATTACACTGGTTTGAAGATTTATTGAAAAAAATAATAACTGAATATGTCACATATAATGGCGTTTGGAGGCAAAAATTCAGACAGAAAAAAATGTACTTGGGTACGTCTGGAAAATATGACTTTAACTCAGAATTAAGCATAAGTTTGAGTTTTAATAGGCATAGCAGATACAATATATTAAGTCAGAAGTGAAAACAATCTTCATTGGCATTCTAAATGTTACAGAATAGGTTTTTAGTCAGTTTTGAACAATTTTTTTTTTAAGTTTCTGCATTTTTGGGGGTAAAATCCACATAAATGTAACATTTCAGATGCCATTTGACCCCAGAAAAGGGTTTCTTTACATAACAATCAACAGATTTGACCTCCTGTCACACAACAAAAAAAGAATTTGACCCCAAAATGTCAATGCCAGATATAAATTAACAGTCTTCTGTCACACCTGAACCTGTGGGTGGGGTCAGCCGCCTGCAATCTTCAATCTGTTCCAGGTACTCTCTGCTGAGTAATCTGTGAAAATAAAAAGGTTTTCTGTGCATGTTTACTCAATATTGTGAGTACTAGTGTAACTTAGATACAATAAGTGTACATATACACTAGTTTACTATGTTTTATTTACTGCGATAAGGCTAGTCGCTATGCCGGCTTCTGATTGTCGAGCTCATGTGCGAACAGTTCAGTTCTAAAACGGGTTGGAGAGTCCCAACAAGGGTTAAACTCTTGCTTTTCCTACTGGTGTTGATAAGAAGAATGCCAGGCGGGAAAAGAAAACATTAGATAGTAGAATACATGACAATAATCATGTACTAACCTTAAAAAATACCGATGGTACGGGCACGACTGTGTCAGCTTTACGGCCCCGCCCCAACGCTCCAGTGTAGTTGACAAGTAAAGTAGTTTTGATGACTCGTCACTTCACCCAGACTTGTATACCAATGAGTTGATGGTTCCGGCTGAGGTCCTGGTTCTTTTCAACACTGCATTTAAAAAACATACTCAAATTAAACCAAACTGTGATGGTGATTTAAATTTTGATGCCGCTATCTCCATTTGGTGGGGTCTAGGTTGGCGTGAGCGGCTAGTGTTTTATGCATGCATTTCATGTATTTATCAGCTGAAAGCCTGACTGAACTACAATTACAAAATTACAGATGAAGTAAATAGGATCTGTTAACTTTGCAAATTAGGAAAATTGGTATTATTCAAAGTAGGCAGGTCGGACGGTCATCATGGCCAAAGCATCGGCCAGTGCGGACACGACCTTTGCGGCGCATTATTGTCAGTTACAGGTTCTTAAAATAAATATTCAGGATTACAACACAAGGCATTATGACATTAATGAGATAATTGTTGGAACAAATGCAAATTAATGTCAAAATGAAACTGAAAAACAACACGATGAACATAATGGGTCTCGGACTGCCACTCCGAGGGACATTTTGCTTTAATTTCAAATATTTACCCCCCTAATGCCCCCTAGAGCAACCATCCCATAAAATACAGCCCTAAATGGGGTCAAGGTGGCATCTGGCAGTTATTTTTTCCAGTACAGTGTGTTTGTAAAAGTCCATTTTCAAAATCTTAGCATAAGGCTAATATTAGTTGAAGTTCTTAAAGGTTACACATGCGCAAATAAATTCCTTCATTGTTACATATAAAATATACAATGTTTGATTTCAATTTTCACCATGACCAAGCTACTTTCTAATATATCATCATACATCGTTGGAAAGATAAGGCCATAACCTTTTGAAAAAACAGCATGTCAACAAATTCTATATGTTGTAACTCAAAATTTTTACCTTAGAATAAACACACCGGTTTTGACGGGCATGGAGGCTGCCATTTTGTGCATGAATACATGGGCCAAAAGTTAGGAAGCTGGGAACCAATTATTTTAAAGTAGTGCCTAAAACTGTATTTTTCTTATTTCTTACATATATACCTTTAAATTGATACCAAAACATATCATTTAAACTGTATTTTTAAAATCATATGCATTATACACTGAACCATATGTGTTTATTATCTAACTGACAGCATGTAACCCTGGGGATTAGACTTCCGATTTGGTGTAATTTGACCTTTAAGAGAACCCAACCCTTTCAAATTTGAATAAAAACCACATTTTTCATAAGTCTGATCTATTTCGAGATAGAACATGAAGTCCTATTACACTGGTTTGAAGATTTATTGAAAAAAATAATAATTGAAAATGTCACATATAATGGCGTTTGGAGGCAAAAATTCAGACAGAAAAAAATGTACTTGAAAAAACAGCATGTCAACAAATTCTATGTGTTGTAACTCAAAATTTTTACCTTACCTTAGAATAAACACACCGGTTTTGACGGGCATGGAGGCTGCCATTTTGTGCATGAATACATGGGCCAAAAGTTAGGAAGCTGGGAACCAATTATTTTAAAGTAGTGCCTAAAACTGTATTTTTTCTTATTTCTTACATATATACCTTAATTGATACCAAAACATATCATTTAAACTGTATTTTTAAAATCATATGCATTATACACTGAACCATATGTGTTTATTATCTAACTGACAGCATGTAACCCTGGGGATTAGACTTCCGATTTGGTGTAATTTGACCTTTAAGAGAACCCAACCCTTTCAAATTTGAATAAAAACCACATTTTTCACAAGTCTGATCTATTTCGAGATAGAACATGAAGTCCTATTACACTGGTTTGAAGATTTATTGAAAAAAATAATAATTGAATATGTCACATATAATGGCGTTTGGAGGCAAAAATTCAGACAGAAAAAAATGTACTTGGGTACGTCTGGAAAACATGACTTTAACTCAGAATTAAGCATAAGTTTGAGTTTTAATAGGCATAGCAGATACAATATATTAAGTCAGAAGTGAAAACAATCTTCATTGGCATTCTAAATGTTACAGAATAGGTTTTTAGTCAGTTTTGAACAATTTTTTTTTTAAGTTTCTGCATTTTTGGGGGTAAAATCCACATAAATGTAACATTTCAGATGCCATTTGACCCCAGAAAAGGGTTTCTTTACATAACAATCAACAGATTTGACCTCCTGTCACACAACAAAAAAAGAATTTGACCCCAAAATGTCAATGCCAGATATAAATTAACAGTCTTCTGTCACACCTGAACCTGTGGGTGGGGTCAGCCGCCTGCAATCTTCAATCTGTTCCAGGTACTCTCTGCTGAGTAATCTGTGAAAATAAAAAGGTTTTCTGTGCATGTTTACTCAATATTGTGAGTACTAGTGTAACTTAGATACAATAAGTGTACATATACACTAGTTTACTATGTTTTATTTACTGCGATAAGGCTAGTCGCTATGCCGGCTTCTGATTGTCGAGCTCATGTGCGAACAGTTCAGTTCTAAAACGGGTTGGAGAGTCCCAACAAGGGTTAAACTCTTGCTTTTCCTACTGGTGTTGATAAGAAGAATGCCAGGCGGGAAAAGAAAACATTAGATAGTAGAATACATGACAATAATCATGTACTAACCTTAAAAAATACCGATGGTACGGGCACGACTGTGTCAGCTTTACGGCCCCGCCCCAACGCTCCAGTTTAGTTGACAAGTAAAGTAGTTTTGATGACTCGTCACTTCACCCAGACTTGTATACCAATGAGTTGATGGTTCCGGCTGAGGTCCTGGTTCTTTTCAACACTGCATTTAAAAAACATACTCAAATTAAACCAAACTGTGATGGTGATTTAAATTTTGATGCCGCTATCTCCATTTGGTGGGGTCTAGGTTGGCGTGAGCGGCTAGTGTTTTATGCATGCATTTCATGTATTTATCAGCTGAAAGCCTGACTGAACTACAATTACAAAATTACAGATGAAGTAAATAGGATCTGTTAACTTTGCAAATTAGGAAAATTGGTATTATTCAAAGTAGGCAGGTCGGACGGTCATCATGGCCAAAGCATCGGCCAGTGCGGACACGACCTTTGCGGCGCATTATTGTCAGTTAGAGGTTCTTAAAATAAATATTCAGGATTACAACACAAGGCATTATGACATTAATGAGATAATTGTTGGAACAAATGCAAATTAATGTCAAAATGAAACTGAAAAACAACACGATGAACATAATGGGTCTCGGACTGCCACTCCGAGGGACATTTTGCTTTAATTTTCAAATATTTACCCCCCTAATGACCCCTAGAGCAACCATCCCATAAAATACAGCCCTAAATGGGGTCAAGGTGGCATCTGGCAGTTATTTTTTCCAGTACAGTGTGTTTGTAAAAGTCCATTTTCAAAATCTTAACAGAAGGCTAATATTAGTTGAAGTTCTTAAAGGTTACACATGCGCAAATAAATTCCTTCATTGTTACATATAAAATATACAATGTTTGATTTCAATTTTCACCATGACCAAGCTACTTTCTAATATATCACCATACATCGTTGGAAAGATAAGGCCATAACCTTTTGAAAAAACAGCATGTCAACAAATTCTATATGTTGTAACTCAAAATTTTTACCTTAGAATAAACACACCGGTTTTGACGGGCATGGAGGCTGCCATTTTGTGCATGAATACATGGGTCAAAAATTAGGAAGCTGGGAACCAATTATTTTAAAGTAGTGCCTAAAACTGTATTTTTTCTTATTTCTTACATATATACCTTTAAATTGATACCAAAACATATCATTTAAACTGTATTTTTAAAATCATATGCATTATACACTGAACCATATGTGTTTATTATCTAACTGACAGCATGTAACCCTGGGGATTAGACTTCCGATTTGGTGTAATTTGACCTTTAAGAGAACCCAACCCTTTCAAATTTGAATAAAAACCACATTTTTCATAAGTCTGATCTATTTCGAGATAGAACATGAAGTCCTATTACACTGGTTTGAAGATTTATTGAAAAAAATAATAATTGAATATGTCACATATAATGGCGTTTGGAGGCAAACATTCAGACAGAAAAAAATGTACTTGGGTACGTCTGGAAAACATGATTTTAACTCAGAATGAAGCATAAGTTTGAGTTTTAATAGGCATAGCAGATACAATATATTAAGTCAGAAGTGAAAACAATCTTCATTGGCATTCTAAATGTTACAGAATAGGTTTTTAGTCAGTTTTGAACAATTTTTTTTTAAGTTTCTGCATTTTTGGGGGTAAAATCCACATAAATGTAACATTTCAGATGCCATTTGACCCCAGAAAAGGGTTTCTCTTTACATAACAATCAACAGATTTGACCTACTGTCACACAACAAAAAAAGAATTTGACCCAAAAATGTCAATGCCAGATATAAATTAACAGTCTTCTGTCACACCTGAACCTGTGGGTGGGGTCAGCCGCCTGCAATCTTCAATCTGTTCCAGGTACTCTCTGCTGAGTAATCTGTGAAAATAAAAAGGTTTTCTGTGCATGTTTACTCAATATTGTGAGTACTAGTGTAACTTAGATACAATAAGTGTACATTTACACTAGTTTACTATGTTTTATTTACTGCGATAAGGCTAGTCGCTATGCCGGCTTCTGATTGTCGAGCTCATGTGCGAACAGTTCAGTTCTAAAACGGGTTGGAGAGTCCCAACAAGGGTTAAACTCTTGCTTTTCCTACTGGTGTTGATAAGAAGAATGCCAGGCGGGAAAAGAAAACATTAGATAGTAGAATACATGACAATAATCATGTACTAACCTTAAAAAATACCGATGGTACGGGCACGACTGTGTCAGCTTTACGGCCCCGCCCCAACGCTCCAGTGTAGTTGACAAGTAAAGTAGTTTTGATGACTCGTCACTTCACCCAGACTTGTATACCAATGAGTTGATGATTCCGGCTGAGGTCCTGGTTCTTTTCAACACTGCATTTAAAAAACATACTCAAATTAAACCAAACTGTGATGGTGATTTAAATTTTGATGTCGCTATCTCCATTTGGTGGGGTCTAGGTTCGCGTTAGCGGCTAGTGATTTATGCATGCATTTCATGTATTTATCAGCTGAAAGCCTGACTGAACTACAATTACAAAATTACAGATGAAGTAAATAGGATCTGTTAACTTTGCAAATTAGGAAAATTGGTATTATTCAAAGTAGGCAGGTCGGACGGTCATCATGGCCAAAGCATCGGCCAGTGCGGACACGACCTTTGCGGCGCATTATTGTCAGTTACAGGTTCTTAAAATAAATATTCAGGATTACAACACAAGGCATTATGACATTAATGAGATAATTGTTGGAACAAATGCAAATTAATGTCAAAATGAAACTGAAAAACAACACGATGAACATAATGGGTCTCGGACTGCCACTCCGAGGGACATTTTGCTTTAATTTTCAAATATTTACCCCCCTAATGCCCCCTAGAGCAACCATCCCATAAAATACAGCCCTAAATGGGGTCAAGGTGGCATCTGGCAGTTATTTTTTCCAGTACAGTGTGTTTGTAAAAGTCCATTTTCAAAATCTTAGCAGAAGGCTAATATTAGTTGAAGTTCTTAAAGGTTACACATGCGCAAATAAATTCCTTCATTGTTACATATAAAATATACAATGTTTGATTTCAATTTTCACCATGACCAAGCTACTTTCTAATATATCACCATACATCGTTGGAAATATAAGGCCATAACCTTTTGAAAAAACAGCATGTCAACAAATTCTATGTGTTGTAACTCAAAATTTTTACCTTAGAATAAACACACCGGTTTTGATGGGCATGGAGGCTGCCATTTTGTGCATGAATACATGGGCCAAAAGTTAGGAAGCTGGGAACCAATTATTTTAAAGTAGTGCCTAAAACTGTATTTTTTCTTATTTCTTACATATATACCTTTAAATTGATACCAAAACATATCATTTAAACTGTATTTTTAAAATCATATGCATTATACACTGAACCATATGTGTTTATTATCTAACTGACAGCATGTAACCCTGGGGATTAGACTTCCGATTTGGTGTAATTTGACCTTTAAGAGAACCCAACCCTTTCAAATTTGAATAAAAACCACATTTTTCATAAGTCTGATCTATTTCGAGATAGAACATGAAGTCCTATTACACTGGTTTGAAGATTTATTGAAAAAAATAATAATTGAATATGTCACATATAATGGCGTTTGGAGGCAAACATTCAGACAGAAAAAAATGTACTTGGGTACGTCTGGAAAACATGACTTTAACTCAGAATTAAGCATAAGTTTGAGTTTTAATAGGCATAGCAGATACAATATATTAAGTCAGAAGTGAAAACAATCTTCATTGGCATTCTAAATGTTACAGAATAGGTTTTTAGTCAGTTTTGAACAATTTTTTTTTTAAGTTTCTGCATTTTTGGGGGTAAAATCCACATAAATGTAACATTTCAGATGCCATTTGACCCCAGAAAAGGGTTTCTTTACATAACAATCAACAGATTTGACCTCCTGTCACACAACAAAAAAAGAATTTGACCCCAAAATGTCAATGCCAGATATAAATTAACAGTCTTCTGTCACACCTGAACCTGTGGGTGGGGTCAGCCGCCTGCAATCTTCAATCTGTTCCAGGTACTCTCTGCTGAGTAATCTGTGAAAATAAAAAGGTTTTCTGTGCATGTTTACTCAATATTGTGAGTACTAGTGTAACTTAGATACAATAAGTGTACATATACACTAGTTTACTATGTTTTATTTACTGCGATAAGGCTAGTCGCTATGCCGGCTTCTGATTGTCGAGCTCATGTGCGAACAGTTCAGTTCTAAAACGGGTTGGAGAGTCCCAACAAGGGTTAAACTCTTGCTTTTCCTACTGGTGTTGATAAGAAGAATGCCAGGCGGGAAAAGAAAACATTAGATAGTAGAATACATGACAATAATCATGTACTAACCTTAAAAAATACCGATGGTACGGGCACGACTGTGTCAGCTTTACGGCCCCGCCCCAACGCTCCCGTGTAGTTGACAAGTAAAGTAGTTTTGATGATTCGTCACTTCACCCAGACTTGTATACCAATGAGTTGATGGTTCCGGCTGAGGTCCTGGTTCTTTTCAACACTGCATTTAAAAAGCATACTCAAATTAAACCAAACTGTGATGGTGATTTAAATTTTGATGCCGCTATCTCCATTTGGTGGGGTCTAGGTTGGCGTGAGCGGCTAGTGTTTTATGCATGCATTTCATGTATTTATCAGCTGAAAGCCTGACTGAACTACAATTACAAAATTACAGATGAAGTAAATAGGATCTGTTAACTTTGCAAATTAGGAAAATTAGTATTATTCAAAGTAGGCAGGTCGGACGGTCATCATGGCCAAAGCATCGGCCAGTGCGGACACGACCTTTGCGGCGCATTATTGTCAGTTACAGGTTCTTAAACTAAATATTCAGGATTACAACACAAGACATGATGACATTAACGAGATAATTGTTGGAACTAATGCAAATTAATGTCAAAATGAAACTGAAAAACAACACGATGAACATAATGGGTCTCGGACTGCCACTCCGAGGGACATTTTGCTTTAATTTTCAAATATTTACCCCCCTAATGCCCCCTAGAGCAACCATCCCATAAAATACAGCCCTAAATGGGGTCAAGGTGGCATCTGGCAGTTATTTTTTCCAGTACAGTGTGTTTGTAAAAGTCCATTTTCAAAATCTTAGCAGAAGGCTAATATTAGTTGAAGTTCTTAAAGGTTACACATGCGCAAATAAATTCCTTCATTGTTACATATAAAATATACAATGTTTGATTTCAATTTTCACCATGACCAAGCTACTTTCTAATATATCACCATACATCGTTGGAAAGATAAGGCCATAACCTTTTGAAAAAACAGCATGTCAACAAATTCTATGTGTTGTAACTCAAAATTTTTACCTTAGAATAAACACACCGGTTTTGACGGGCATGGAGGCTGCCATTTTGTGCATGAATACATGGGCCAAAAGGTAGGAAGCTGGGAACCAATTATTTTAAAGTAGTGCCTAAAACTGTATTTTTTCTTATTTCTTACATATATACCTTTAAATTGATACCAAAACATATCATTTAAACTGTATTTTTAAAATCATATGCATTATACACTGAACCATATGTGTTTATTATCTAACTGACAGCATGTAACCCTGGGGATTAGACTTCCGATTTGGTGTAATTTGACCTTTAAGAGAACCCAACCCTTTCAAATTTGAATAAAAACCACATTTTTCATAAGTCTGATCTATTTCGAGATAGAACATGAAGTCCTATTACACTGGTTTGAAGATTTATTGAAAAAAATAATAATTGAATATGTCACATATAATGGCGTTTGGAGGCAAACATTCAGACAGAAAAAAATGTACTTGGGTACGTCTGGAAAACATGACTTTAACTCAGAATTAAGCATAAGTTTGAGTTTTAATAGGCATAGCAGATACAATATATTAAGTCAGAAGTGAAAACAATCTTCATTGGCATTCTAAATGTTACAGAATAGGTTTTTAGTCAGTTTTGAACAATTTTTTTTTTAAGTTTCTGCATTTTGGGGGGTAAAATCCATATAAATGTAACATTTCAGATGCCATTTGACCCCAGAAAAGGGTTTCTTTACATAACAATCAACAGATTTGACCTCCTGTCACACAACAAAAAAAGAATTTGACCCCAAAATGTCAATGCCAGATATAAATTAACAGTCTTCTGTCACACCTGAACCTGTGGGTGGGGTCAGCCGCCTGCAATCTTCAATCTGTTCCAGGTACTCTCTGCTGAGTAATCTGTGAAAATAAAAAGGTTTTCTGTGCATGTTTACTCAATATTGTGAGTACTAGTGTAACTTAGATACAATAAGTGTACATATACACTAGTTCACTATGTTTTATTTACTGCGATAAGGCTAGTCGCTATGCCGGCTTCTGATTGTCGAGCTCATGTGCGAACAGTTCAGTTCTAAAACGGGTTGGAGAGTCCCAACAAGGGTTAAACTCTTGCTTTTCCTACTGGTGTTGATAAGAAGAATGCCAGGCGGGAAAAGAAAACATTAGATAGTAGAATACATGACAATAATCATGTACTAACCTTAAAAAATACCGATGGTACGGGCACGACTGTGTCAGCTTTACGGCCCCGCCCCAACGCTCCAGTGTAGTTGACAAGTAAAGTAGTTTTGATGACTCGTCACTTCACCCAGACTTGTATACCAATGAGTTGATGATTCCGGCTGAGGTCCTGGTTCTTTTCAACACTGCATTTAAAAAACATACTCAAATTAAACCAAACTGTGATGGTGATTTAAATTTTGATGTCGCTATCTCCATTTGGTGGGGTCTAGGTTGGCGTGAGCGGCTAGTGATTTATGCATGCATTTCATGTATTTATCAGCTGAAAGCCTGACTGAACTACAATTACAAAATTACAGATGAAGTAAATAGGATCTGTTAACTTTGCAAATTAGGAAAATTGGTATTATTCAAAGTAGGCAGGTCGGACGGTCATCATGGCCAAAGCATCGGCCAGTGCGGACACGACCTTTGCGGCGCATTATTGTCAGTTACAGGTTCTTAAACTAAATATTCAGGCTTACAACACAAGGCATTATGACATTAATGAGATAATTGTTGGAACAAATGCAAATTAATGTCAAAATGAAACTGAAAAACAACACGATGAACATAATGGGTCTCGGACTGCCACTCCGAGGGACATTTTGCTTTAATTTTCAAATATTTACCCCCCTAATGCATCCTAGAGCAACCATCCCATAAAATACAGCCCTATATGGGGTCAAGGTGGCATCTGGCAGTTATTTTTTCCAGTACAGTGTGTTTGTAAAAGTCCATTTTCAAAATCTTAGCAGAAGGCTAATATTAGTTGAAGTTCTTAAAGGTTACACATGCGCAAATAAATTCCTTCATTGTTACATATAAAATATACAATGTTTGATTTCAATTTTCACCATGACCAAGCTACTTTCTAATATATCACCATACATCGTTGGAAAGATAAGGCCATAACCTTTTGAAAAAACAGCATGTCAACAAATTCTGTGTTGTAATTAAAATTTTTACCTTAGAATAAACACACCGGTTTTGACGGGCATGGAGGCTGCCATTTTGTGCATGAATACATGGGCCAAAAGTTAGGAAGCTGGGAACCAATTATTTTAAAGTAGTGCCTAAAACTGTATTTTTTCTTATTTCTTACATATATACCTTTAAATTGATACCAAAACATATCATTTAAACTGTATTTTTAAAATCATATGCATTATACACTGAACCATATGTGTTTATTATCTAACTGACAGCATGTAACCCTGGGGATTAGACTTCCGATTTGGTGTAATTTGACCTTTAAGAGAACCCAACCCTTTCAAATTTGAATAAAAACCACATTTTTCACAAGTCTGATCTATTTCGAGATAGAACATGAAGTCCTATTACACTGGTTTGAAGATTTATTGAAAACAATACTAATTGAATATGTCACATATAATGGCGTTTGGAGGCAAAAATTCAGACAGAAAAAAATGTACTTGGGTACGTCTGGAAAACATGATTTTAACTCAGAATTAAGCATAAGTTTGAGTTTTAATAGGCATAGCAGATACAATATATTAAGTCAGAAGTGAAAACAATCTTCATTGGCATTCTAAATGTTACAGAATAGGTTTTTAGTCAGTTTTGAACAATTTTTTTTTTAAGTTTCTGCATTTTTGGGGGTAAAATCCACATAAATGTAACATTTCAGATGCCATTTGACCCCAGAAAAGGGTTTCTTTACATAACAATCAACAGATTTGACCTCCTGTCACACAACAAAAAAAGAATTTGACCCCAAAATGTCAATGCCAGATATAAATTAACAGTCTTCTGTCACACCTGAACCTGTGGGTGGGGTCAGCCGCCTGCAATCTTCAATCTGTTCCAGGTACTCTCTGCTGAGTAATCTGTGAAAATAAAAAGGTTTTCTGTGCATGTTTACTCAATATTGTGAGTACTAGTGTAACTTAGATACAATAAGTGTACATATACACTAGTTTACTATGTTTTATTTACTGCGATAAGGCTAGTCGCTATGCCGGCTTCTGATTGTCGAGCTCATGTGCGAACAGTTCAGTTCTAAAACGGGTTGGAGAGTCCCAACAAGGGTTAAACTCTTGCTTTTCCTACTGGTGTTGATAAGAAGAATGCCAGGCGGGAAAAGAAAACATTAGATAGTAGAATACATGACAATAATCATGTACTAACCTTAAAAAATACCGATGGTACGGGCACGACTGTGTCAGCTTTACGGCCCCGCCCCAACGCTCCAGTGTAGTTGACAAGTAAAGTAGTTTTGATGACTCGTCACTTCACCCAGACTTGTATACCAATGAGTTGATGGTTCCGGCTGAGGTCCTGGTTCTTTTCAACACTGCATTTAAAAAACATACTCAAATTAAACCAAACTGTGATGGTGATTTAAATTTTGATGCCGCTATCTCCATTTGGTGGGGTCTAGGTTGGCGTGAGCGGCTAGTGTTTTATGCATGCATTTCATGTATTTATCAGCTGAAAGCCTGACTGAACTACAATTACAAAATTACAGATGAAGTAAATAGGATCTGTTAACTTTGCAAATTAGGAAAATTGGTATTATTCAAAGTAGGCAGGTCGGACGGTCATCATGGCCAAAGCATCGGCCAGTGCGGACACGACCTTTGCGGCGCATTATTGTCAGTTACAGGTTCTTAAAATAAATATTCAGGATTACAACACAAGGCATTATGACATTAATGAGATAATTGTTGGAACAAATGCAAATTAATGTCAAAATGAAACTGAAAAACAACACGATGAACATAATGGGTCTCGGACTGCCACTCCGAGGGACATTTTGCTTTAATTTTCAAATATTTACCCACCTAATGCCCCCTAGAGCAACCATCCCATAAAATACAGCCCTAAATCGGGTCAAGGTGGCATCTGGCAGTTATTTTTTCCAGTACAGTGTGTTTGTAAAAGTCCATTTTCAAAATCTTGGCAGAAGGCTAATATTAGTTGAAGTTCTTAAAGGTTACACATGCGCAAATAAATTCCTTCATTGTTACATATAAAATATACAATGTTTGATTTCAATTTTCACCATGACCAAGCTACTTTCTAATATATCACCATACATCGTTGGAAAGATAAGGCCATAACCTTTTGAAAAAACAGCATGTCAACAAATTCTATGTGTTGTAACTCAAAATTTTTACCTTACCTTAGAATAAACACACGGGTTTTGACGGGCATGGAGGCTGCCATTTTGTGCATGAATACATGGGCCAAAAGGTAGGAAGCTGGGAACCAATTATTTTAAAGTAGTGCCTAAAACTGTATTTTTTCTTATTTCTTACATATATACCTTTAAATTGATACCAAAACATATCATTTAAACTGTATTTTTAAAATCATATGCATTATACACTGAACCATATGTGTTTATTATCTAACTGACAGCATGTAACCCTGGGGATTAGACTTCCGATTTGGTGTAATTTGACCTTTAAGAGAACCCAACCCTTTCAAATTTGAATAAAAACCACATTTTTCACAAGTCTGATCTATTTCGAGATAGAACATGAAGTCCTATTACACTGGTTTGAAGATTTATTGAAAAAAATAATAATTGAATATGTCACATATAATGGCGTTTGGAGGCAAACATTCAGACAGAAAAAAATGTACTTGGGTACGTCTGGAAAACATGACTTTAACTCAGAATTAAGCATAAGTTTGAGTTTTAATAGGCATAGCAGATACAATATATTAAGTCAGAAGTGAAAACAATCTTCATTGGCATTCTAAATGTTACAGAATAGGTTTTTAGTCAGTTTTGAACAATTTTTTTTTTAAGTTTCTGCATTTTTGGGGGTAAAATCCACATAAATGTAACATTTCAGATGCCATTTGACCCCAGAAAAGGGTTTCTTTACATAACAATCAACAGATTTGACCTCCTGTCACACAACAAAAAAAGAATTTGACCCCAAAATGTCAATGCCAGATATAAATTAACAGTCTTCTGTCACACCTGAACCTGTGGGTGGGGTCAGCCGCCTGCAATCTTCAATCTGTTCCAGGTACTCTCTGCTGAGTAATCTGTGAAAATAAAAAGGTTTTCTGTGCATGTTTACTCAATATTGTGAGTACTAGTGTAACTTAGATACAATAAGTGTACATATACACTAGTTTACTATGTTTTATTTACTGCGATAAGGCTAGTCGCTATGCCGGCTTCTGATTGTCGAGCTCATGTGCGAACAGTTCAGTTCTAAAACGGGTTGGAGAGTCCCAACAAGGGTTAAACTCTTGCTTTTCCTACTGGTGTTGATAAGAAGAATGCCAGGCGGGAAAAGAAAACATTAGATAGTAGAATACATGACAATAATCATGTACTAACCTTAAAAAATACCGATGGTACGGGCACGACTGTGTCAGCTTTACGGCCCCGCCCCAACGCTCCAGTGTAGTTGACAAGTAAAGTAGTTTTGATGACTCGTCACTTCACCCAGACTTGTATACCAATGAGTTGATGGTTCCGACTGAGGTCCTGGTTCTTTTCAACACTGCATTTAAAAAGCATACTCAAATTAAACCAAACTGTGATGGTGATTTAAATTTTGATGCCGCTATCTCCATTTGGTGGGGTCTAGGTTGGCGTGAGCGGCTAGTGTTTTATGCATGCATTTCATGTATTTATCAGCTGAAAGCCTGACTGAACTACAATTACAAAATTACAGATGAAGTAAATAGGATCTGTTAACTTTGCAAATTAGGAAAATTGGTATTATTCAAAGTAGGCAGGTCGGACGGTCATCATGGCCAAAGCATCGGCCAGTGCGGACACGACCTTTGCGGCGCATTATTATCAGTTACAGGTTCTTAAAATAAATATTCAGGATTACAACACAAGGCATTATGACATTAATGAGATAATTGTTGGAACAAATGCAAATTAATGTCAAAATGAAACTGAAAAACAACACGATGAACATAATGGGTCTCGGACTGCCACTCCGAGGGACATTTTGCTTTAATTTTCAAATATTTACCCCCCTAATGCCCCCTAGAGCAACCATCCCATAAAATACAGCCCTAAATGGGGTCAAGGTGGCATCTGGCAGTTATTTTTTCCAGTACAGTGTGTTTGTAAAAGTCCATTTTCAAAATCTTAGCATAAGGCTAATATTAGTTGAAGTTCTTAAAGGTTACACATGCGCAAATAAATTCCTTCATTGTTACATATAAAATATACAATGTTTGATTTCAATTTTCACCATGACCAAGCTACTTTCTAATATATCACCATACATCGTTGGAAAGATAAGGCCATAACCTTTTGAAAAAACAGCATGTCAACAAATTCTATGTGTTGTAACTCAAAATTTTTACCTTAGAATAAACACACCGGTTTTGACGGGCATGGAGGCTGCCATTTTGTGCATGAATACATGGGCCAAAAGTTAGGAAGCTGGGAACCAATTATTTTAAAGTAGTGCCTAAAACTGTATTTTTTCTTATTTCTTACATATATACCTTAAATTGATACCAAAACATATCATTTAAACTGTATTTTTAAAATCATATGCATTATACACTGAACCATATGTGTTTATTATCTAACTGACAGCATGTAACCCTGGGGATTAGACTTCCGATTTGGTGTAATTTGACCTTTAAGAGAACCCAACCCTTTCAAATTTGAATAAAAACCACATTTTTCATAAGTCTGATCTATTTCGAGATAGAACATGAAGTCCTATTACACTGGTTTGAAGATTTATTGAAAAAAATAATAATTGAATATGTCACATATAATGGCGTTTGGAGGCAAAAATTCAGACAGAAAAAAATGTACTTGAAAAAACAGCATGTCAACAAATTCTATGTGTTGTAACTCAAAATTTTTACCTTACCTTAGAATAAACACACCGGTTTTGACGGGCATGGAGGCTGCCATTTTGTGCATGAATACATGGGCCAAAAGTTAGGAAGCTGGGAACCAATTATTTTAAAGTAGTGCCTAAAACTGTATTTTTTCTTATTTCTTACATATATACCTTTAAATTGATACCAAAACATATCATTTAAACTCATTAAGAAGGGAGGTAATCGGGTAGTTTTGCACTGTCAATTCAATACACGAATCTATAGATGATCGAACATTTGGAAGCGGGGCGGAGTGGTGGGGCATTCACTTTCTACACAATCTGTGGAGACCATGTTATCTCAACAGCACCCGATGCTAACAGTCACGTTACAGTAGACTAATTTATTTGAAACTTAGATCTTATTTAATTGGATAGATCTATTTTGAAAATCCAATCTGAAATCCACGCAGCATGTGTCCTTGGATCGAGCATCCTTGGATTCACTAAATAAATTGTTCGTGTAAAAAACACAAATAAAAACGACAACAATATAGTTACCTTGTCCTCCTTTAATCTGTTAATAACATAGTCCGGGATGTTCCGAGATTGTAAAAATGAAAACATGTCACTTACCGCCATATTTCGTTTAACGCGCCCAGGTGACTTCAGAAAGAGGGGAGGTAATACTCAATGTTAAACATTAAGTCGTAATTACGAGATAAAAGTCGTAATTACGAGATACTATGTCGTAATTACGAGATATTATGTCGTAATTACGAGATTAAAAAGTCGTAATTACGAGATATTATGTCGTAATTACGAGATAAAATGTCGTATTTACGAGATACTAAGTCGTAATTACGAGATAAACAGTCGTAATTAAGACATACTAAGTCGTAATTACGAGATAAAAAGTCGTAATAACGAGATTAAAAGTCGTAATTACGAGATAAAAAGTCGTAATTACGAGATAAGTTTGTTAATATTGAATAATTTTTTTATATTTTTATTTTTACACCTGGCACCAGGACGCTTCCATAGTTACGCGTTAGCTCTGTTGCTATTTTAGTTCTATTTACTCATCGCTTTCTTTCGGTTTCGATTTCTCTGAAATAACCCCGAAAGAGTACATGTCATTAGAATAAGATTTGCGCAGTGCAAACATGGAAATGCATGTATTCTTAGCAAACCAACATGTTCCTCAAGTAAGCCCTGACCTGTACAAAAATAATATATAACACTTTTCTTTAATTTCCTTTCAATCCAAGAAGGAATAATAATGACCGTATTTCACCTTTATAACGTTTTCAGTAGTTAACGTGTCAACTAGTTTTGTATATTAAGAGACCTTACATTAGAGAATCTTTGTTTGTTTGTTTGTTGTTGTTGTTGTTGTTTTTTGGATTTTTCAATGTTTTTAACTGTACATGTAGTTTAGTCGTATTACGGCAGTCAGTAAACCTACCTACACTTTTCTTAGGCAAGCTTAGCCGATCTAATCTGTTTACCAGTACTAAGTGCACGTACCTATGCCAGTAACTGTTAACTGCCCTACTTGAATCAGAGGTAGGGGGAGAAGGGCCGTAGATATAATTTCATGTGCAATGCCCACACAAGTTATGTGGCCGGGCTGGGGAGTGAATTCACGATCCCCGGATTGACAGTCCAGCGCTCTATCAACTGAGCTAACCGGAGATTCTCGAAAATATTCTGCGCTATTTTGTTTACTCGTTGCTCAGATCTATGTCTCAATCTTGTTTAGACAAAATGCTTAACGTATTTAACACTCAGTATAAATTCTGAGTCGATTATAGTTTGAGTCTGGCAGCAATCTCTAGTAAACACGGAGGCCTGAAGTTTAAATGCCTTTATTCATACTTGCATGTAACGAGGAATTGTAACAATCGATTTGTATATTTCGGCTAGCTGTAATAATGAACCTTTGACGAACAGCTGCTATGCATGGAACTATCTTATACTAATATAGTTCTTAGAAACGTTCTTAAGTATTTACTTAACTTCAGTAATTATAATAGTAAACAGTTTATTTATAATACTAGTCGATTATAAAATATTTTTTCATTGATTTCAAGAAGAAGGTATACAAGAAAAATAACGTTTTAAATTATGACTTAAATGTTATTATTCAGAATTATTCGATGTATGTACAGTTCTTACTTTTCTAGATCTAGGGCGTTGTTCTTTTGAGTAAACAGGGATGATTGTTGTTAGCAACTATGCCACAACTAAGCGGAAAACCTCCTTATATACCCCTCGGATGCTGCAGATTTTTCTGCAGCCAATCAGAAACCTTCCAGCATCCTTCAGCATATATGGAAGAACGCGGCTTTGCCTTAACAATATTAACGAAACTGCAATTCCAATAAATTAACAATCATATAAATATTACTTTTAAATCACAGAAGGAGTTAAACTTTACACATAAAATTAATCAGCAACAATAAATATGCGTTTATTACAGTACAATTTGAAATGCTGCAACAAGAAAACTTAAGTAATTTCTAAGCGGTCACCGTCTGAGACTCTCAAATAGTTAAAAGTGAACCACAACAGTAACTATTAAACATAGAAAATGAATAATATAAGCAAACTCATGCATTTAATTGTTATGTGCAAAATTGGATTATTCATTGAACAATCAAGTTTAATGGATTAAACTAGAGGTAAATACATATATTAGGACTCATTAGAGTTTGTACAATTACTAAAAAGCGATGCCTTTAAAAAAGACGTTTCAACTGCAACAATTATACTGTGTATTAATATTTGGACGGGGAATAAATTCGGAAAACGTGTATTTGTAAAATAATAGCATGTACGTTACATTGTAGTCTGGTCAAATCGCACCTTTCTGTGTCAACTTGCACGTTTATGCCAAAAAGAGCAGGGACATTAAAAATTATGAACAAGTATGCCTATATGTTTAGACCCGTTCGCATTGTCGATCAGATCAACTCGGCTGTCTCGATTGTCCAAGTACCCCGGCCCACAAGTCCGGCCCACAAATTAATCAGATGCCGTGTTCACAAAACAAGTTGAGCTCATTTTCAGGTTCAGTAACAACTTGAGCCTGCACAAAAATGGCATTCACTAAAAATCTGAATCAATTTTAATTGTTGGTCAAATAAAATTTTATTAAATACGATTATAAACTCCTCTTAGCATATTGTTATATATATGTGTTATATATATGAAAAATGTAATCAAAACCTAACATAAAATCATGCTATTTTATCTAGAAGAATAGTTCTTGAGAAAATAAAATATGTTTGCTATTCCGCTTATATGAGCTAGAAGATCAAGATCAGGGGCCATATTCCAGAAACATCTTAAGTTTATCTTAAACTATTTTCACTGAAGTTCCAACTTTTGGTAGATTATATTTTTAAAACTACATATAAAATTAATGACAGTACACATCCCTACCCACGTCTTCTCCACGACTCCTACCAACAATTATCTCGTACGACTGTTATCGGCGGTATCCGATATCAAACGATCCCACAAATACTTTAAAGAGGTCGTAATGGTGTTTTGGCTATGGTGTCCACCTTGCGACCGGGAGGTCCAGGATTCGATCCCCACTCAGGGAGCGTTCTGAAGATCTTTCCAAAGACACCAAATACTAGTTCTTCCCAGGAAACGGACTCGAGAGTGCCTCTATAAGCCTAAGGCTTTCGATATAATCGAGCTTAAATCAATAGGTTTAAACTAAACTAAAGACTTCTCAACCACATATAAACCCGATATTTAACAACTATCCCCATGAACTCTGATTGTTGATCATGTCACAACCTATCAAACTGTACACAAGCATTAAACAGTCTTCAAAGGTGTATGTACTTAATCTCAGTTAAACAGGAACAGAATTGTGATTGCTACTACTTCTTCCTTCGCCACCTCTTACTCTTACGCTTGATGACGAAAGTCGATTTTGAAAAGTGTGTTTATTATTTAAAAAAAGAAGATATTTCGCCATGTATCACCACGTTTTACAGAGAACACCACAATTTCGACCGGCTTAATAGTACAGAGGCGAGTGTGTGAAGTGTCAGCGATATTTGTAAAACGTCACAGCAACAAGTTATATACGACAAGAATAAATGCCCGTTCGCAAAAATATCAATTAGCATTAATTTTGTTGAAGACTCCATTTTGTGTTTCACTATTTAAATAGCCGACGCCTAAACCTAGCACTAGCATGGATGATGGCATAGAAGTCTTTGTAAGAGACAGAGATCTGTAACGTTTAGTACTGAATAAGTTTTCTATAAAAATTGTTATATGCATAATTTCTATGAATTAATGGTTAAATAAAACAATATTCCAAACTGAGTAGCATATACTTATATTTATATACTTATATTTTAACATTCAAGCCGCAGTCCATAGAATAGAATTAAATACATCTTAAATTTGAATTAGTTCTAATAAACGTTAATGACGTTCACTCGACTGAAAACAGTTTCTTATTTACGAAAGGCATTTTATAATGTCTATGTTCGAAAACGCTTGGTACGAACGGAATGCACACTTATGTACACGCTGATTTACTCCAGAGGCATCAAGAGCTATCGCATACAGAAACTATACGATACAAAGTTACGAAAACGTCATTATTTTACCGGGTTCGATGTGTTTTTTGTTGTTGTTTTTGTATCGGTAAGATGTCCATTAGAAACGATTTCTTCAAAGTTTTATTTTTATTACATGTTTATGGACTACTGCTTTAAGGAAAGCTGATAGGTACGTAAGAAATATCTACTTACGTGAAATCCTTTAACATTGCCATATTAAGATAGCGACGGGTTAAAATGGCGCAAGGAACGTCGTTTACATTACACATATAGTAGAATTTAAACGGTTCATTGTTTTATTTCAGACAAAATTGATGTTTAACAACAACCATCGCTGGATACAAAAGTAATAGTCAAGCAGACATAGGTTTATAAAGATTAAACAACGCCTGATATTATCTAAAATTGATTGAAGTGTTTGTTAACAAAGTGAAACAATAAAACATAATACAAGGGTTTGTTCTTTTAAAACACAATTAATTTCTCACTGCAACGCAATTACACCACCAGTTTGTCAAAATGAACTAGCTCATTTATTTTCTTGCATGGACATTAAATTATATCACACAACATCACGGTCGACCATCCTGCCCTCTTTGTCCGCTTTGTCCGAAAAATCCCCCCTTTCCTCCTGCGCCACCTTTTCCGCCACCAGCACCACCGCCGCCGCCACCTCCACCACTACCTATGGGGCATCTGGCGTCACCTCCTCTTCCCCCATTCTGCCCAGGGGCGCCCCCTTTACCGCCATGTCCTCCACCTGGTCCTCCCCCTCCGCCACCACCACCGCCGCCGCCACCATTGCTACCACCTCTGCCACCTTGACCGCCTCTGGAAAACATTCCTTGGTACCAACCCTATAATAAATTGAGATACTTTATACAACTACTCAACGACTGGAAAAAAAACTCACAAATGTTCGAAGTTTCTTTGAATAGTTCGTTTGCACAATATCTTCTAACGTTGAAGATAAATAATGTTGTTCCTTTTTGAAAAATATTTTAAATTTATTCCTAAATTGCTATATGCAAAACTATTTCAACTTACCGGTATAAGATTATATCCTTAATAATTTAACAACTGTATAAACATTTTCACAAACAAAAATATATCATTAACATATTTCGATAAAAAGGGTATTATTGGAAATGATATAAATTTGTGTTGGGTTCCCATATTACATGAAAATGAAAGCAATCGCTTCACAAGTATTATCTAGTATTTTTTAAAAGCATGGATGATAAATATAACTGCATTTTCTTGATTGTAGCAATCAGGAAATTGCAGTATTGTATCAACCATGCATGTATACTGAGCAATACTACTGTTTTGCTGAAAAAAGAACAACACATTCTTTTCTAAAACGCATTTGATGTTTAGTCATTTGCATGCATATTTCTATGGAAGGGTATATCGGCCACTACATGCATGTTACTAAATGACAATTGCATGTTGCTAATGACAATTGCACTTTACTAAATGACAATTGCCTATTGCATTATAATATTCGTAATGGAACGACATACATATCCGCCAGTTAATGACATTTTTATGTTATTTACATGCATATGCGTTCTGCTCCGTGGTAACTGCATGCTTCTTAATGCCAAATTTTTGCTTCTTGCATGTAATTGACAAGTGCTTTCAGCCTTTTTGTTTGCCTACTGCAATATTGAAATGTTTATTCATACTATTACTATTCCTTTCTGCATTACTATGCTCATTTACTTTGTTGTTGCTGATTGTCGCAAGCGATTAACTAACTAGTGGATTTTGCTAAGCATGTTCATGCATTATAACATGACAGGGAACCAATAAGAATTTGACTTTCTAGCGCAAATTACTATATACGGGAGACAACTCTCGACAGCAAATTCAGATGTTCGATAGTTTCCGGAGATGTTATTGTAGACTGCTTTTGTCATAATAACAATTTTGGAGTCCAAGCTAGTTCTGTTGAACGTACCTTTCGCTGAAAATGTAATCGTTAAGAATATTTTTTTTCAACAAAGAATTTTAATTACAGAACAAACATGAAATAATAAACAAAATACGACATAGAAACGAATAATAGCGATTTAATGCTGTTGTGGATTTCTATTATCAATTTAATAAAATATTCATGAGTAACCCAAGCAGTAGATATGCATATATATGTATACACATGCATTGACAGACGGGCGGACGGACACTCGGGCGGACGTGTGAATGTGTATGTGTGTGCGTGTGTGCATGTGTATTGATGTGTATGTGTGTGTATTAGCGTGCGTGTGTGTGTGTGTGTGTGTGTGTGTGTGTGTGTGTGTGTGTGTGTGTGTGTGTGTGTGTGTGTGTGTGTGTGTGTGTGTGTGTGTGTGTGCTGAATGTGCGTATTTCGTAGTTTTTTTGTGAGGTCCCTCCGCGCCACTGCATTTCGTGGAGACCCGGGGTGTGTACCAGCACCCATGCCTAATTTACTTTTAAACTCATCAGAAAGTTGGGACGAATTGTGAATCATAACTTTTTCTGTTGTATTTTTGTTTTATTCTGGTGTGGTGTTGTGCTGTTTGGGTGGGGGGCGCTCATTACACAGTGCAGTGTTCAGTGCAAGAGGAAACTCCAGCTATCCGGTATGTTGACCACCAACCATACTCACATGCGCCGAGTAGGGAATGAACCCGGGCCGCCTAAATGAAAAGAGAGAATACCAACCACTGAGCTAGCTGGACAGTGCTTCAAGCTATTCAGAAGTTTTAGGACGGATACGTTGTATGTCTGAAAGTTATCCGTACGGACAGACGGTCGGGCAGACAGTTAATGCGCAAACCGTCAGGACTGAACACAAAACTCTTTTTTCCAAATAATTCCTTAAAAACGGTTGAAGGAGATAGATACGACATGCTTTGTGACAGACAGGCGCCCGGACGTACGGACGAAAGTACTGACAGACAAAGATATTAGCTCAACATCGCCATGCTTGTGCTCACTAAGACTAGCTTTCCTCTGCCGTTTGCTGATTCGCAGAGGCGGGACGAACAACGGGACCTTCTTTCGACCAAAAAAGCCAGAAGCTTAACTAGTCAACAAGTAGCTTGGAGTTAGATATCTCCCAGCGATTGTACGGACACTGCCGGAATGTCTGGTTCCCGGTTACATATGAATTACATATTACAAATTGTCAAGTCGCATTTGAGTAACTTCATGTTGCTAAGTGCTTGCTGCTTTCGCCTTGCTAAACTTTCAATCGTTTAATGCCTAAACTATCATTACTAGGTTTAATCAAATTCACATAGTAAAATGTACAAAGCAATATGAACTTGTTCGCAAAAACACTTAACGATGACACATAGAGGATGCATTTGTCATTTACACGCACGAATATGTGATTTAATTTCATTAACCGATAGAAATTTAGCAACATGTAATTGTCATTTAGTTTACTGGTTTATTTGGCAAATCGGCATGAACAATGCCTTTGGCCATTTACAAAACACATAATGAAAGATGGCCATTAGCAACATTACAAGTTCAGAATACATAATTCCAATTATACAAAGCAGTCTTTATAAAAAAATTGTACAAAAACATATCTATCAATAAATTTAGAAGCATGAATGTACTGGCGGATATACCCTTCCATATATTTCACACAGAAATGTGTTTGGTTACCCCGATTTGGGCATTGGACGATCTACATAATATGAGAAAAGGAAAACTATTTATGAAACGACACACGTGTAGAAATCATCCTATACTGTCTTACGTTGTCTTTAAAATATTGCAAATGTACCTTTTTCATATAAATTCGCCTTTGTTTCAGTAATGTATTATTGCTAGAATAACTTATATAGTGAAAAAATATTTTATTTGCCAAAATTGATTTCTGAATCAGTAAAATTACGACGCTACTTTTTATTTGTATGTCCCAAAAAGAGGGCATAATAAAATCGAACCGTCTGTCCGTCCATGCGTCCGTCTGCCCGTCTATTAGTCCGTTCGGCCAGGGTTAAAGTTTTTTGTTATAAAGTCCAATATCGTGCATGCTATCAAATGTATTTATTTGAAACTTGAACTACTTCCTGACTATCAATGTCTCCACCTGTGAAAGCAAGCCCCATAACTATGTTTTGTATTTTGACAGCTGTATGCCCCTTTTTTAACTTAGACATTTTGGCTATAGTTTTTCATAAAGTCCAATATAATGAATACTATCACAAGCATTTCCTCGAAACGTGAACTATTTCTTTATTATCAATGTCTGCACCAGGGAAAGCAACCACATAACTCTATTTTGTATTTTGACAAATTTATGCCCCTTTTTTTAACTTAGAAATTTTGGTTCAAGTTTTTCATAAGTTTTGCCAGAGCAGCCATTTTTACTGAAGTAATAAAGTTTACATTTTTCATTCACTTTTATTTACAAAGATTTATTTTGGTGTATGTGGCATGTACTGAAAGCGTGTTCGTGGGCACAGCTTACCTCATAGTGACTGCACTTGTTTAATTGTTAATATAAATTAAATGTGTTTAATAAAATCCTAAACTTTCAATATTGTATGCATACGTGTAAGCTTTATACTCTGGAAACAAGTAAACGTGGAGTTTTCGTGCCTGTTTCCGGAAATAGTTTGAATGTGCGTATTGGATTGGATTGTTTCTACAATTATATGTTTTATTGTTGAACTTACTTGCCTGTCAAGTTTGTTTTAACACAGAGTTCTTTCTCTCTTCACCTCATATATCTATATAACTATCGAGCTGGTAGAGTATAACAATGTTCTGCTCGTGTTTACATTGTAATGTTTACATTTAGTAGTCTTTATGAGAAACCTAACGAAAGTAAAGAATTTATTATTATTTTAACATCGTTGTTCTGTTTTGTTACCTCTTAAGTCTTTATTTAATTTCATTGTTTTAATTATTTTAATTGGTTATTTCAGTCTAAGTAAACTATTAAGCTAGACTTTCAAATCTAGATTATTATTTTGTAGAAAAAATATTTATTTACACAAATAGAGTTCATAGAGGCTATGTTATTAATTACATTCCTATTGTACTATTTTCGTAATTAAATATACTTGTATACACGGAAGTAAATTAAAGATATGTTTTGTACTGTTTCTGTTCTAAAATGGTGTTATATTCATCACATTTATTGATTGAAATGTGTACAGTTAATACATGTCTTGTAAATATTTATATTTATTCATATTATGTAGGCTATGAGCTTGTATAAGGTTTATTGCTTAATAAATGTTGTCATTGTTGTTGTTGTTTAATTATATATGCAAATGTTGTTTGAAGGCCTCATTGTAAATAAGATTACCATTATTCACTGTTACCATTACTTTGTATCAATGTATAGTCTTAATGATATACCTTCGGAAAATAATACGATTATTATTATTATTAATTATTAATTATTATTAGTATTATTATTAGTATTATTATTACATCACTGTACAGATATGAGAAAACACTATGGTATCCCACCGAATGCGTCCACCCGATTCTGTTTTATAAGCTGCTACTAGTACAAAGTTATTAGACATATTAGTCCGCTACTAGCGCTAACAAAAGGAGCCTTTTCATCCTGCGGTAAATTGCTGTTAGTGCTACTAACACTAACAAAAGATGGTGTCGCTAACTAAAGATGTTTGTTTTGGTCTACGGTGGTCTATACCGTCAATGATTATACTGTACGGAAACGTCCGATCGATGTCGAATAAAGAAACTCTTCATTAAGAGGCAGATTAAAACTCAAAAAGTTTTCACGCGACAAAACTTGTTAAGTTAAAATATATCGCAGTTTATTACAGGTAAACGGCCGGTGCTTTTTTTAAAAATGTGTCGATGTTTGTTAACAGGTAAATACACAGTTATTTCTCAACATAATTCGTAGCCTTGGTCGTCGTTGAATTCATGTATACACATTTAATTTGTACTCAGATTTCGCGAGCCTCGCCAGAACTGGAAGAATTATTGTAAATGGTAGTCAAGTATTTTTTCATAATGGCTAAATTATTGGTAGAGTATCAAAAACTCGTCCGAGCTATACTGACCAATGCGTTACAAGCAATGTGCGTAGCATGTTTTGCTGGCGAAATGTATAATGAAATTTAATGAGAATAAATCTTATTCAAAACAGTTATCGCATTAGGGCCCCGCTAATTTTTGTAGGGTGCCCTATAATAATAACACTGTCTGTCCATCCGTCCACATTTGTCATGGATTTCCTTCATAACTTCAAAAGCATTTAAGATAAATCTCATTATGGAGAGTGCAGGGCACAAAAATCATTACTCAACACTTCAAAATTCTTGAGTTATTGCCCATTGTTAATTTGTCATACTCATTTTGCCTGGAGCATAACTTTTACAACTATATACTTGAAACTTCATAGGTGGATAGATCTCATTAAGGAAAATCGAGTACACAAGACCCTTTACTCTGCACTTCATAATTTTGGAGTTATTGCCCTTTTTCATACTTTATTTTTGGAATGGAATATATAGAGAAAATTCCATGTAAACACAACTCCTGCAGTTTCCATAGGATTTTCTTGAAACTTGAGTTTATTGGTGAAGTGAATATGTAGTTTTGCATAAAAGGATTAAACTTTTCTTCTTTATTTGCAAGTTATGGCCCTTTTATTATTTCTCCTGTATAGGGAACATTCCTTGTGAACTCAACTCTTCTTACATTATTCAACGGATTTTTTTGAAAAGATTCTTCATTGTTGAGGGTAATGTGTTGTGAGTACATGTAAAGATGGGTTTTTAGCTCACCCGAGCACAAAGTGCTCGGTGAGCTATTGGTATAGGGGTCCTCTCCGGCGGCGTCTATCGTCTGTCGTCCGTATGCTGTCAACAATTTGGACCGTTATCGCGATAAAGACTACATTTTTTATTCAATCTTGACCTAACTTGTACAGTTTGTGTATGACCATAAAATCTCGGATGGGATTGTTATTGGGTCAGATCACACCAGAAACACCAGAGTTGTTGCCCCTTTTTCATGCAAAAATGCCCTTTTCCAACGTAAAGACTTTATTTTCCATCCAATCTTAACCAAACTTTCACAGTTTGTGTATGACCATCAGATCTCAGCAGACGCCAAAAAAGGGCTAGATTGTATTTCAAACACCAGAGTTATTGCCATATTATTAAAAAATATACAAAAGTGGACATTATTCAGGATAGAGACTCCATTGTTGATCCATTCTTCACCAATCATGCACAGTTTGTCTATTACCATGAGATTACAGTTGGAGTTGAATATAAGAAAGATCGGACCAGAAACACCAGAGGTATTGCCCTTTGTGAAAAAAATGTGCAAAAAATGGACATTATTCAGGATAGAAACTTCATTTTTCATCCAATCTTCATCAATCTTGCACAGTTTGTCTATGACCATACAATTAAAAGTGAAGTCGAATGTAAGCAAGATCGGACCAGAAACACCAGAGTTATTGCCCTTTGTGAAACAAAAATTATAAAAATGGACATTATTCTGTATAGAGACTTCATTTTTCATCCAATCTTCACCAATTGTGTACAGTTTGTCTATGAACGTAAGACTACAGATGAAGTCGAATAAAAGTATGATCAGGCCTGAAACACCAGAGTTATTGCCCCTTTTGTTTGGAAAAAAACATCAAGTTATCAATGATTGGCTTGCACACACGATGTTTGATTCAATGTTGACCAAACTTACACAGTTTGCACATGAGCATAAATATTGATTGATAAAATTTGATTTCCAAAAATTGCAAGACTTGCATGCAGTTATTTGTACATGCATCATTGATGTCTTCAGAGCCTGCATTAATATCATTTATCATCATTAGACAGAAAATTATCAAAGAAAAAGCAAAACTTGACCTTATAGCACAGCCATCGCAATTATCGCATTGCAACTAGTTCTCCAAAACTGTTTGCGAAAAAGACATCAAAATCTACTGTTTCTGCATTTTCCAGAATTGTCAATGACTTAATGAAAAAGAGTCATGTAAGAATATCGAGAAAAATTATTTGAGAACCATTAGCAAAAAAAACGCACATCCACTACCCAACTCGTACTTTAGTTAGCCCATTGCACTAACCGATGTTTTAAATCAAAATTGGTCGTATCTCCCTCTGCGTATTGTTCAGATACCTTATTTTTCAAACCTGTATGGTCTTCATCTGTACCAGTTCTCAGGTGAGCGCTTTGTGCCATCATGGCCCTCTTGTTTAATTTTTCTCCTCCATAAGGAAGTTATGGCCCTTTCATTATTTTTATCTATGGAATACCCATACATAGGGAAAAAGCCTTGTGAACGCAACTCCTCCTCTGGATTTCTTGAAACTTGTCTTTATTGTTGAAGGTAGCATGTAACATAAGTTATGCTTAAAGATGGGATTTTCAATTATTATTTTTTTAAATACTGTACATACATTTTCATTTCCTCTCTGCCACCTTCAAACATCATTCGGGGCCCATTGTCACTCCTGTGACAAATTTCTTAGTCTAGACAAAATAATGATTGGTTTTATGAACAAATATTTGATAGTTATTAAAAATGCATTTTAATTTCTAATATTACATATGGTTGCATGTAACCCATGCATTTATAGTGGGGCATTGGTCAATATATAATTATTTATATACTGGTAACTGCGGTTAAACAACTGGCTTCAGTGGATGTGATAATTTGTAAAAAATAATAGACTAGTACGTATTTGAAAAATAAGAACCTTAAAAAATAAAAATAATAACCCATGCAAATCTGTTTGGGCTCATGCATCTAGGACTTTTACAGGAAAAATGTATCATTTTGTTCAGTTGATTTTTTTCTGGATTTATTTCCAGCTTCACAAAGAGTCAAAGACTGCACAGAAGGGCCATCTTTTCAGACTTTCAGACAGCAAAGTATTTGTACACATATTGATTTTATTCAAAGGTAATTATTATGTAACAGTATCATGGGATGAACAGTATCTTGAGAATAAGGGATACATGTAACTGAAACCACTACACATTTCATAATTGTTTTAAAAAATAAATATGTTTATTATTGTTTATACAACAATCTGTCATCAAGCCAGTTTTAAGAATTTGATTAAAGTGTTAATAATTAGAGAAATGTGAATGAACAAAAACATATAATATCATATAGGTATGTATTTATGCCCTGGTTTCAGGAGGCTGGACTGTAGCATCCTGTTTTCCCTCTTGTTGGGCCTGGCAATATCATTTAGGGCTGCTGCGAGTAACTGAGCACTCGGATACTCACGATTAGGGGCTGGGAATTGAGTACTGATACTCATCATTTCCAAGATCGTTTCATTGTGATCTTATAATTTTATATTTACCGTATATAGATTTTCCATAAAATGAGTTAATTAGTACGCAAAATAAACCCTTTTGAGACATTATATTGCATTTTAATGTGAATACACATCCTAATGTCATAGTTCATTTTAAACCTTTCAGTTTTTGCTATAATGTAACTAAAGGTGTGTATACAGACTCTTTACAATTTGCTCTGTTATGTCAAAATGAATTTGTTGAATATGATAAATTTAAGTCATTAGTCTTCATGAGAGTGTTTTCCTGTATCACAATTTTTAACTGCTGATTCGTGGTTCTATCTGTTAATTGTAAGCCCCGACGTTGTGTATCTGATCTTCGCTTACTCAACGATCCACAGCCCTAATGTAATTTTCCGACAAGGCTTTGATCCTTTCACCAATTATTAAGTGCTGGGGTGTTACTCCATATACAGTGTATTCCCTTATATAAGTACTTTAACTGGTTTATTAATCCCTGGCTATATGGATCAAGAATTTTATTGGCTGGGACATAATTATTGTTCCTTTCAGGAATAATGAACACAGGGTGAACTGGGCAACCTGAGAATTCCAGGGCAAACAGGTTTTGAGGTATACATAAGTTCACAACAATGTTATTGACATCTCTAGAGGGACTATGTCTACAAAAAGTTATCTCTGATAGCATTAATAATGATATTATAAAATGTTTGGAAAAAATGAACCACCCATAGGTATCAAACACACGAGGCATGTGCCATAAGAATAACTGACAATTCCCCATTTAACTCTGTATTTAAAAAAACAACACTTGCAAACTATGTTTATACAAGAAAGGTGTCAAACATACACAACTTAAATGATATTGGTTTGGTTTTTAGACTGGGGCGATAGCCGGAGTCTTAAGTGTAACCGCAAATTGAAATCACATGTCGCTTTTGACATGGCAATTGCACAGTGACCGCCCCAGCTTCTCAGCTTTCAATATCGTGGAACAAGGGACAGTACTGAATCAGAACTGCGAAACAGTGGATTGGTCCACTAAATACTATCAATACATTAATTCAGAGATTGCTATGGATAAATGACAAGAAATAGATCCTATTTAATCCATTGCGAACAATCAATATATCCTTTTATGCCAAATTTACAAGTACATAACCTATAATGCCAATTTGATATGTTACCTTGTGTGTGTTTACGAAGTTTATAATTTATAACTTTTCGTGACCTTTAACTTTATTTCGCAAGCCGCAGTCTTTCAGCGTTCAACGCTTTGATTTAGCATGCCTTAACACTTTCCTATAAATTATATTATAATACCTTTATAATACTTTTACGTCAAAGACATAGTCCTTTTTATAAATTCAGTGTAACATTAATCAAAATATGCTTCCTCTGTTGCACATTATTAATCGACTGATACACAACTTAAAGTTACACAACCAAGTTATTAAAGTGTCATGTAAAAAATGCAATAGTTTGAAGCTTTAAACTGTTATTGCTTTCAGTACATTATCGCCATCTTTCTCAAATATATATTGAAAATTGTCATTAATTCTTGTTAGATTTATGTGAGAAAATTCATTTTTTGGTGGTAGTCACTGGAAGATTGAGGGTGAAAAAGTGGTACAATTCAAGGGCCATGATCATTGTCTGAGATGCCATTATTATTACAGTATGAATTAACTGAGACCAGTAATGTATGAATAACACTTTATGTGATGAACAAGCATATACTAAATTGTAAACATATATGTAAGTTGTTCATTGACTATTGTTGTATGCATAAAGACTAATATAGAATTGTATTTTGTACATGTAATTTAAGAAGCCTGGACTTGCAGTTGGCAGCATTTGATGCAAAGGAACCAATCCTGCACTTTGAAACACTATGCAAACTTTGCACTGGAGCACGTGCTGTCACATAGATACCACCCACTTGTGTTGGAAATAGAATGCAGGACCATCAATAATGGGTATTTGGTAAAATCTTCTTATGTTAAATCTTTTTCACGAAGAATGGTGAAGGGGCATTAAATGTTACCCCTGTCCGTGCATGCGTCCGTCCGTCCTTTCAAAATTCCGTGTCCGATCAATAACTTGGCAGAAATGTTCACAATCATGAGACGATGTGTCGTGCGCCAGATCTAGGTCCATACCTCCAAGGTTAAGGTCACATTTGGAGGTCAAAGGTCAATAATAGGCCATGTTCGGTCAATAACTCTGTCACTTCTGGATGGATTTTGAAATTACTTGGAAGAAATATTCACCATCATGAGACAATGTATCACGAGCAAGATCCAGGTCAATACCTCCAAGTTCAAGGTCACACTTAGAGGTCAAAAGTAAAAAATGGGGTCTGTTGTTTGTGTCGATCAATAATTTTGTCATTTCTTGATGGATTTTGAAATTACTTGGTAGAAATGTTCACCATCATGAGACGCTGTTTCATGCGCAAGACCTAGGTCCGTACCTCCAAAAGTCAGTGGCCAGAGGTAAAAATGGGGTCTGTTTTTGTGTCCGGTCAGTAACTCTGTCATTTTCAGATGGATTGTGAAATTACTTCTCAGAAACGTTCTCTATCATGAGACGATGTCGCATGCAACATGCAGGTCCCGACATCCAATATCAAGGTCACACTTAGAGGTCAAAGTCAAAAATGGGTCTGTTTTTCGTGTCTGGTCAATTATTTTGCCATTTCTGTGTTGATTGTAAAATAACTTGGTAGTTTACCATCATAAGGCGATGTGTGGTGCGAAAGACCCAGGTCTGTACCTTCAAGGTCAAGGTCACACTTAGAGGTCAAAGGTCAAAAATGGGATCTTTTTCGTGTCCGGTCAAAAACTCTATCATTTTTTGATGGATTTTGAAATAACTTGGTAGAAATGTTCACCATCATGAGACAATGTTTCATGCGCAAGACCTAGGTCCATACCTCCCAGGTTAAGGTCACACTTGGAGGTCAAAGGTTAAAAACGGGGTCTGTTTTTCATGTCCAGTCAATAACTCTGTCATTTCAGGATGGATTGTGAAATTACTTTGAAGAAATGTTCATTATCATGAGACGATGTGTCGCACGCAACATGCAGGTCCCTACATCCAAGGTCAAGGTCACACTTAGAGGTCAAAGGTCAAATATGGGGTCGGTTTTTCGTGTCTGGTCAATAACTCTGTCATTTCTGCATGGATTTTGAAATTACTTGGTAGATGCGTTCACAATCATGAGACGATGTGTCACGCACGAGACCATGACCCATTTCTGTGACCAGTCCCAATCATAGTTGTTATAACTATATTCCTTATTCTATAGTTTATTTCATTTTATTTTGATAAAATAAACATACAATATAATCATACATGTACATTTTAATGCTCACCGATGAGAGGAGCATATAGTTACCGCTTTGTTTGACCGTCCGAATGCTAATACAACCGCCATTCAGTTTGTCAGGTGTCAAATGCTCTTCCCTAAACATTTTATCAATCATACTCAATGTCCTTCTGTCTGCCTTTCCATCATTCTATCAGTCTTCATTTCTGCAGGAGATTTCAGGAACTAATAACTCAAATTCAATCAAATTTTCCTACCAAGACTTGAAAAGGAAATGCACATATTTGTCAGGATTGTTATGGTCTGAGCATTTTTCTGGGAGTAATTGCCCTCTGATTATAAATTGGATTTTTGCTTGTCCACTTGGCCATGGATGGAATGAATTTAAAATGTTTGCGGCAATAAAATGGTATGAATCGCTCATGATTCAGGTCCCTGGGTCAAAAGGTCAAGGTCACGCCCAGAGGTCAAATTTCAAAATTGGCACTTAGCTTGTCCGTGCTTTAATTTTCTATGGATTTAAATACTGCTTGGCACAAATTATAACCTATTATATGAGACAGCGTGAAGCGCACATAAACCAGTCCAAAGGTCAAGGTCACACTTAGAGGTCAAAAGTTGAAATTGTTTTTTTGCTGCTCTAGACTTTAACTTGGCCATTCATTGATACGGGGATATCCAAATTACTTGGCACAAATGTTTGCCTAATTTCAACAGAAAGTCACATACATGAACCAGGACTGTAGGTCAAAGGACACAAAATGGTAACTTGATCATTGATGGATGAATTTCAAAATTACATTGCACAAATGTTTGCCTCGGCAAGACACCGTCGCAGGTATGAATCAGATCCATAAGTTAATGGTCAAAGCCACATTTAGAGGTCAAAGCGGCATTGGGGAGCATCCATCAGTTCTTTTGATATTCTGTTGATATTATAACTATTGTTTAATAAAGAAAACTGAGTAGACTAGAAATAAAATATACGCAATACCTGATAAAAACAATGAAATGTTGTTTTCAGGATGACAATTCGCTGGTACAAGACTATGTGTGGGAGAATGGCGTTAGGCTGGTTATCTACTGGAGGATTTGGAAATATGGTAATGATTTAGAAGAACACACATTTAAACAAATGAATATATAATAATAAATACCCAACATCAACTCCCCATCATAGGTGGACAGAATTCGCTGTTTGAAAAAAATGTTAATGAACAATGCATGTGAACACTGTAAGTAATGGTCTTAACTCATTACATACAAACATCTCTTAAATGTGTTTACAAAACCAGCCTAAATTAAAATCAGTCAGTTAATACTTACTTTTTGTAGCTTTCACACTCTATTAGCTTTATTTTTCTCGAGCCTGCTTGTGGTCAGTTCAACTTAGTTTTCACAATGGCGTTTTGGTGTATGTGCATGAGCGCATCTGTCCGTGCGCGCTTCCTTCTGATCATGTCCAGACTTTTAGTTCATCATTCATCGGGATTTTAAAATATTAAAATATATTGCCATACATGTTCACCACCGCATTACCTGTGTACCTAGCTCAAAGGTCAAGGCCACGCTTAGAGGTCAAAGTTCAAATTTGGTCATAATACAGCTTGTGCGGACTGTTAATTCATCATCCATCAGCAAATTTTTAAATAACTTGGCAAAACTGTGAACCATGTGGAGACGGTGTGTTGCATACACCTGTGTCCCTAGATGTAAGGTCAAGGTCACACTTAGAGGTCAAATATGGGCATAATACAGTCTATCTGGACCAGAAGTATTTCATTTGTGAGTTAAGTTGACATAGTTTTGCACAAATGTTCACCATTTTCTTGACAATGGGCGTGACATGTTGCCAACAGGCATCTAGTTTTCTGACAGATTGAAACTTTATCAGTTTGATGATCTCAAATGAAATTTGAATATGAATCATGTGGGTGACAAGTTAGCCTAGAGCACTAGGTAAAATATAGTTATATCATTTTTGTACACTCTACAAATTTAATTTTTCATTAGACCAATTTAAAACTTGGTCAGATTGTTGTCCTCTATGAAATCTAGGTTCAAGTAAAGTACAGGCCATCTGTATACAGGGCAGATCAATGAAATCTTAACCAAGTTCCAATATGGTTTGCCTGGCTTGCAAAACTTGATAACTATGTCAAATATTGTTAACAGTTGGATCCACACATTTGATCAGATCTGGTACAGATCTTGGTCAGGTTTGAATATGAACCATGCTGTTTGAAAAACTACTATGAAAATCTTCATTTTTCTTCTAATATAGTTAGTCAAATTGATTACCGGTACCTTGATGGAACATGGGTCAGATTCGAATATATATGTCAAGTAGGGTTAAAAAAGTAGTGTTCAAAAAGTCAATAGCATTCTAATGGATAATGTAGGCAAATGCAGACATAATAACGATGATTGCAGGTGTTCGTATTTGTTCTTTCTGTATTTGCTTAACATTTACTTGCGATTGTTTCAGGGTGTTTTAGCTGAGAATGTTACAGCTTCATCAACAGGGCATGGCATTGTTCAGTCGACAGGATACTTTGTCTTTTCAATGATGAAAATCCCTTAATGGTGGGTTATCTATAGTTGTACTTGATAGTCGTGGGGTTACATATAAGCAACACTTTTTCACAACAGTATCTGAATACATCACAATGATGGCTATAAAATTTCACAAAACAGCTTGAGATAAAACTAAAATGTGATTTTAAGGTCGACTTTTCGAAGAAAAAAGTCTAGCTATTGTCAGCGCTCTGTCGTCTGCATCAGCATCAACATTAGTGTTTTTTTTCTGTTAAGTTTTAAGTCCATTTCTCAAAAACTATCAAAGGTATCCATTTGAAACTTTCATTACTGGTTCACTATCAAAAGGGTTGTCCATTACAACAAGGCAGGTAACCCTGTGATTTGTATTTCCATAGTTATCAGTCCTTGTTTGGACTTACAGCATATTTTGACAATTTTTTGGTAATTATAAAATTTGCAATAACTATTAAAGACATTCAATTGGAACTCAAGTTTACTTGTTTATGGTGCTGACCTCTTTCTGCAGACAAGAGGAAGTAACTCTTTCAAGGATTTTGTTAGAGTTAATACCATTTTTATAACTTAAATTCTCGCGTCAGGTCAAATTTCTCAGTACCCTTACAAGGTATTGACTTGAAACTCAAGAGTACTTTATCATAGGTATGAACTTATTCTGTAGACAAGAGGAGGTACCAGTAACTCTGTCGAGGATTCTGTTTTAGTAATTGCCATTTTTTTAAACTTAGAATTTTTGCTTTTTGTCAAATTTCACAATATCTATCAGAGGTATTGACTTGAAACTCAAAATACTTGATCACAGTTTTGAACCCATTTTGAAGACAAGATGAGGCAAGTCTATCAAGGATTTATGTGAAGTTATTGCCCTTTTGTCATCTTAAAATGTTTGCTGTAGGTCAAATTGCTCAATATCTATAAGAGGTATTGACTTGAAATTCAACATCCTTCATCACAGTGATGAACCTATTCTATAAACAAAAGGCCAAGAACTATCAAATACAAGAAAGCAGAGCCTCCAGCACCGGTAGGCGGTGCTCTTGTTGTATATTTTAATGTTGTTGTTCTTTCAGGCATGAAAACCTTGTATATTTTAATGTTGTTGTTTTTTCAAGCATGAAAACCAATACCCGTAAATATAAACATAAGGAAACGGTCCTAATTGATGTGGTTGCTTCTTGATAGTGAAAGGACCATTTAAATGTATCAGTTCTATGCAGAAAAAGTAGCCATGTGATATAACACTTAAAATTATAACATTACAATGTTTACAGATCCATGGATAAATAACCCAAAGCATAACCGGCTGAGAGAATGTGCAACCATTCAACACTCAAGTCAAAACAGTGGAGTGAAAACAGTTGCGACAACAAACATACATTTGTGTGAAGATTCTTTTCTATGACAAGGACAAGAATAGATAGATCTACCATGTTGTTTTTCTGTACCAATTGACCAGACAATATGGTGAAAATGAATGCATGTAGCTGCTGAAGCATTTATACTGATGTATGATAACACATGGAACTGTGAGTCTGCGTGTTCCCAGCAGTGAAAAAGCAACCACAGATACCTGTTGTAATTTTTGAAAGTACATTTTTAAAATAAATTTCAGTTTAATGATCCTATATTATTCAACCGGTAATTTCGAATCAGGGCATATGTATTACTCTTCATGCTGTCAGTATACAACTAATTAAGATTGAATCATATTTAAATATTCAATACGGAAAGTATTAATTCATCATCTGCCGCACAGTCAGAGTGAGTTTCAAAGAATATTGTTTATACTGGCCACATAATGAAACAGCATTTTATGTGACTTCAGTATATCAGCAACACTGTTACTATATAATGAACATAGTAAGCTCTGGGGCATGTGTGTATTTTGAATCTGAATATATACAACAACTGGGCTTTCAAATATATTTTTTTTACCCTTTAAGTAAAAACTTTGCAATTAAATCCCTGTTCTGTTGGCATTATGCTATGCAAAGTATGCAGTTTTATTTTTATATTTTATTTAGAGGTGAATATGTTGTTCAAGATTAAAAGCGCAAGTAAATACTAAATAGTGTAAACATGTTTCTACCTGTATCTGCATAATTTGCATGTAGGGTTGTATGTCATGCATTATGTATAGTTGAGGTAACTGATTTGGTGTTGTAGTTCAAAGAGTTTTATGTATCAAAACACTCTCTGCTCCACTTGTCTTAGTATTTGAAAGCATAAATCACTTGTAATTCATGTTATGCTGTCTTACTTTTTATATTATTTTCTCGACTGATTTTATAGTACATTAAAATGTGTGTCTTTTGAAGACGTCTACGACTACACACAGAAATCCCTAAACACTTTCCAAGAAGAGTTGTATTGCTCTTTTTCAAAATTGAAATCTTATTAATGCTGGTGTACATGTATATGTTTTGAAATGTAAGGCTGCTTTATTATCGTGTTGTGTTAACCAGAAAGTTTAAAAAAAAGTTGTACTAATGTAGTACTGTGTGTCCCCCATCGAAGATAGCAGGGTATATTGGTTTGCTAATGTCTGTCGGTTGGTCGTTTTACCACTGTTGTTTCCGCTCTCTACGTTCAACAGTTTTCATCTGATCTTCACAAAACGTCATGAAAATATCTGGGGCGATAAGTTCGATAATCAGCCAAATCGCCCCAGTAACTGTGGAGTTATGGCCCTTAATTTATCTAATTAGCCTTTTTCGCAATTTAACCTGGAGGGGGCTTAACTGTTTTACAATTAGCTCTTGTAATTGTATGTATCAATTATTCTATTAAGATCCGGTACTTCAAATGTACCAGTACTAAAATGTGTTATCAGGGTTTTCTTTTAAGTTAAATTGTTGAAAATAAGGGCAATAAAAATTAAATGGAATGAAATCGCATTTCTTTTTTTATTGATCTTGAATGCACATTATGCAAAAACTCGTTTCTATGATAGCTTAATATTTATTATATAGTAACTTAAACATTTACTGATTGCCGCATTTGTTGTTGTCAGTTTAATCTTAATGGTACAAATGATGCATAAGAGCAATGTTTGGAAAGGCATCGATTTTGTGAAAATTAATTGTTGTCGTTTCCCACATTGTTTGTATTACGTGGACCGTTAGAAAATTGAAAGCTTAAAAATGTTGCATGTTTCAAATAGAAAGCAACATTTATAAAGCAACAAAATAAAACGCATGGTACAGAATGTATACTATATTGGAAATATACCCTTTATTGCTGATTACAAGTTGAATCATTTCTGAAATACACATTTTATTTTTGTGACCATTGTATATTATGTCTGTCTGCACCTGTGTTTATCGTGTCCGACTGATCTGTGCTAGGTTCGATCCTTAGTGATAAAGCAACTTTATTTAAATTCTTTTGGTTCATTAGTCAATGTGCTTTGGTTTTTGCAGTTGTCATATTCCATTATTGTTTTCGAAAACATTTTCGAGTTTTGAGCGTGAAACTGTTGTATCTGCTGATTATTTCTGTATCTGATACCTTAGTTTCGATTTTAAGTACAGTAATTCGTTAGATAACAGGTTCTAAACATGGTTATGAATGCTGTTTATCCAAAATTTCAAATTTCCAAATGTTGTTTTATACTATCAAGTTTTAGCATTTATCTTTTTCATTTTATCAGAGAATGCATTTATATAATATCATGATGGTGTATTGAATTTGCCTGTATCTTGTTTGTCAAAATATTGTTTGGAGTAATTGAAGTGTGATGTAATATATTTATAATTTGAATGTATTTATGTTAAAATGCCGTTTGTTGTTTAGACATAATATAAGAATTTTTGTATAAAATCAATAAAAAATTGTACAGTCTTTGTTTTTCTTTTGTGTATCTGTTTTTGAAATAAATGTTATGCTCAAGCGTACATGGTTTCGTGCGTACATGTACATACATACATAAGTGCGTCCATACACACATACATACATACGTGCGTCCATACATACAGGCATACGTTCGTCCATATGTACATGCATACGGACGTACATACACACATACGTGCGTACATGTACATACATACAAGCGTACAAATGCATACATCAATACGTGTGTCCATACACACATGCGTCCATACACACATGCATACGTGCGTCCATACACACATACATACATGCGTCCATACATACATACATACGTACGTCCATACACACATACATACATCCATACATGCGTCCATACATGTATACGTGCGTTCATACATACATGCGTCCATACCTACATACGTGCGTCCATGCATACGGGCGTCCATTCATACATACACACATACATACATACGTGCGTCCATGCACATACATGCATAAATACGTCCATACATACATGCATGCGTACGTACGGGATTCGTTCATCAAAACAAGCACCAGGTTTATCTATGGTCAAATCGCTACACTACCTGGGAGAGATCATGCATACACCACGATGTTGGGTGTTCAATGCCCTACTCTTATGGCCATGTAATGCACGAAGAGTGTTATTATCGCTCTCACTAGGCAACTAATTGTTATACTGCCTACCTGTTCAGTAATACTGGAGTTGGCCGGGTACCGGGGATATCTCTCTACCAAAGTCATCAGTTGCAAGTTGCCTATCTATTCAGTAATATGGGAGGTGGTCGTGAAGTGGGGATATCTACTAGGCATTATCCATGAACTGAGTATCTGTTCAGTACATAAAAAAGGTGGTCGTGAAGCGGGGTATCTATCTACTAGGCATAATGCATTGTACTGCGTATCTGTTCGGTATAAGGTGAAATAGTCGTGTAGCGGGATTATCTATCTACTAGACATTATCCATTGCACTTAGTATCTGTTCAGTACAAAAAAAGATGGCCGTGAAGCGAGGTATCTATCTACTAGGCATAATGCATTGTACTGCGTATCTGTTCGGTATAAGGTGAAATAGTCGTGTAGCGGGGTTATCTATCTACTAGACATTATCCATTGCACTTAGTATCTGTTCAGTAGTACGGCCAATGGTCATGTAGCGGGAATATCCAACTAAATATTAACCTGATTATCTGTTCAGTCGTATAAAGCGGGTATATCCATCTACTAGTCATTATCCATTGCACTGATTATCTGTGCAGTACAATGTAAGATAGTCGTGTAGCGGGTATATCCATCTACTAGTCATTATCCATTGCACTGATTATCTGTGCAGTACAATGTAAGATAGTCGTGTAGCGGGTATATCCATCTACTAGTCATTATCCATTGCACTGATTATCTGTGCAGTACAATGTAAGATAGTCGTGTAGCGGGTATATCCATCTACTAGTCATTATCCATTGCACTGATTATCTGTGCAGTACAATGTAAGATAGTCGTGTAGCGGGTATATCCATCTACTAGGCATTAGATGCAGTACAGATGATGGTCGGGTAGCGGGTATATCTATATACACTGCATTATCCATTTTACTGCGTATCTGATATGTGAGATGGTTGTGTAGCGGGGATTACTGTCAACTAGTCATTATCCATTGCACTGAGTATCTGTTCAGTACAACGTAAGATGGTCGTGTAGCTGGGATATTCATCTACTAGGCATTATCCATTGCACTGCATATCTGTTCAGTAGGCTAAAATGGGAAATGGTTGTATATATACTAGACAGTTTACCCATAACCTTTTAGTACAGTATATTTTCTTTGCGCTACGTATTGTCTTAGTTATATGCAGAAAAGTCGGAAAACACCGTCGACAAGTGTTTTCTAGAAGCCAAGACACTCTACAGACTGGATATTATCGTAGCGTTTACAGAGATACATTGTATGGTAGTTTTTCAAGTAATTGTATGATGGTTTGAAATATTTGGATAATGCAGTCGTCCTAGCTGTTCATAATTATACACCATGAGCACTTAAAAATTTAGTGTATTGTAACCGTCATGTGAAATTGCCTTATTTTTAAACAGGTACACCAAATTTACGTCTTATTTTCCCTTAATTAATAAAGAGTAACATTTAACTGGGTTATCTTATAATTATTTGTAATTTTATCAATATTTGTTTGTTGTTTGTAAACTGCTCTATTTCGTACTTTCGGATAAATTTAATTCGGATATCGTTATAGAATACACAAGATATATGATAAGAGAACGTAATATGAATAAATGTGTTAGCTTTTCGGAACGAAAAGTAAAATTTTATACAAATAAATTTAGGACTCATAATAAGTGTAATTACGCTTTTGAATGACAACAGATTGGAGGCTGTAAAGAAATTTATTCATCAATCATAATCAAAGCACTGAAATGTCTCACAGATTTTCACCGCATTGTAAAGATTGCGTGCATTCGTAAATGTGTAAGTATGCGAAGCACGCACATAAACATGTATTGTAATGGGAATGGACCAATTAGCATACCATAAAAATAGCCCAGTTAAGTACGCTGTCGACCATATTTAGTACACCATTATTGTTGGATCATGGATATGCATACATGCAAAATCATAGCTCATTGTTGAAACATTGAAATCCCAGTTCACCTTTTTACATTATATTTGTTGCATACGAAGTTTTTGTATGCATCGAAGACGATATTTATACAGGTATTTGATCCATACTTACGACTACCGGGTACTTCGAGGGACAGGAACATATAAACATCACCATATAGACTGACTGGCTTCAACCGGACCATTTTATATGTGAATACCATGCAAAATAAACACGAAAGAAGCCAAATCATGTTATTGTTTACAGCAGTATTTGTATCTTAAATTTGGAAATTACAGTGGCATGATGGAAACAACATGAATATATGGGTTTATGAATTCGTCATCTTTACTAAACATTTTCCGCATAGGCAATAAGCCATTGACTTTCAACACAATAAACAGTTTAAACTTGTTGTGACGGGGTTTTTCTTGCATAACTTTGCTTGGTTTTGTTCGGTTGTGAAAGTAGCACAATATTCCAGTCTATAATTAATTTGCACATAAACGTTGTAATGATAGTAGAGCAGTTAAAGTAAAAACAAGGACGAGAAAAAATTGCATCGAAGGTTAAAGCCACCAAATCCGCATTGGAAGACAATATGTCTTTGTACAAAGTACAAAAAAAAATGAATACAGCTCTGACACTATCGTTTTCATACAGGGCCTACAATATATTAAAACCGTTTTTTTTAATCGAAAAAATACTGTCAATCACGTAAACTTTCATTAACACAGTCTGTTTACCTATCTGAATAGTGTATAACCATGCTAAGCGGTCCGATTCGGAAAACACGTGTATTATGTGTTGTGTTTCATATCATGTAACTTAAGTAACATGTTTGGACAATACAAAAACCAACATATTCGGATAGTTTTCACTAAATTGAGGTTAGAATTCCGTAGCAAGAGCATTCACGATCTAAACAATTATACATATCTGAAAATGTAAACTACTATTATATTCGAAATTGTGTTAATTCAAAGCGGACACTCTGCTGTGTTCCACGAATCATCCTTGTTAACATTTGGGGCAAGTTTAATTGACTAAATCAATTTATAACGTTTAATCATTACATGAAAAGAACAAATCGAGTAAAAGCATATACATGAATTTACTTGAAAAAAAGGGAAATATTGTCTAAGTATTTTTCAAACACGTTTTAGACAGCAATAATTCTGGTTGTTAATATTCTAAGGTCATTTATAATACGCTAAACATTATGTGCAGTGGTCATTTAAAAAACTAAATTTTCAACATATGTCTGATGGAAGGAAATGAAATTTCATGAATTTACTTGAAAAAATGGGAAATATTGTCTAAGTATTTTTCAAACACGTTTTAGACAGCAATAATTCTGGTTGTTAATATTCTAAGGTCATTTGTAATACGCTAAACATTATGTGCAGTGGTCATTTAAAAAACTAAATTTTCAACATATGTCTGATGGAAGGAAATGAAATTCTTGTTTGTTTGTATTTTTCGCCGTTTTTAACAGTATTTCGGTCATATCACGGCGGTCAGTTCACCTACTCACACTTTTCGAGGGCACGCTTAGCCGAATTAAGCGCTTTACCAGTACTTAGTGCACATACCTATGCCAGTAACTGACAACTGCCCTACTTGAATCAGAGGTAGGGGGAGAATGGCCGTAGAAATAATTTCATGACCAATCCCCACACAAGTTATGTGGCCGGGCTGGGGTTCGAACTCACGATCCCCGGATTGACAGTCTAGCGCTCTACCAACTGAGCTAGCCGGGCCTATATTCAATACAACTCAAACAATACAACATCAACAATAAATTTATTTCTTTTCAGCATACAGACCATTGTAACACACAGGTGACTGGCTTCTCGTGAACTGCAAACACCCGTCGCAAAGAACACTGAAAGAAAAAAATATATATGTAGCACTTTATTTGTTGTAATAAAATGTTATTTTTATCTCAATTATATCGTAAATCACATACATAAACACACAACAACAATGGAAATAATCAATATAATTGACAACTAAGCTATTAACGACATGCATATTAATTAAACTGTCATACATAATTGTTTATGCATTAAAGCTATAAACAATTTTTAAAATATTGTGAGGGTAGTATCAGACACCGCCAAAATGTTTTTAAGGTCAAGGTCACAGTTGACGTTTTCTGTGAAATGGTTAAATATTCTTGCTATACACAACGGGAAATTCAACCTTTGAATGGTGCATACCAGTTCCCTGACTACTCAGTAATAACCTGTAACAGGAGCATCTGGCTTGGGTTAAAGAAGTAAACAATGCATTTGTTCTAATTGCTTCCATTATTTTTGATTTTACAGAACATGTCTCATTACATCTTAACATATTAAAAAGATAACCCCCACCCAGGGCCAGAGCGGTTCTTCTTTTAATGAACAAATATAGTAGTTAAAAATCTGGTAGAGTTGAAGTTAACACGAACATAGTGTCTTTTCATTTGATACACTAGCTTCACACAGTATTTTACAAGTTTTCAATATAGCCCTAGTACATGTTTCTTGAAACAGCCCAGTCCACTGGTGACTATGTAATGGGATCAAAGTGACTTGAATGGATTTGGTAGAGGTTCATACAAGGGCCATTTCTGTGGAAATCTGACCAGTGGTTCCTTACAAGCTCAGCTTTAATTTATCATGACAACTTGAGTTTTCCTTATATTACATGGAACTGAAAAAGTCTGGTAACACACCATGCAAGGAACAATCATACAAAGTTTAGTAAATGTTCCCCAAGTAAAATCATGTGAACTGTAAAACTTGGACATGAACAAAACATACTATGGAAATATTGCAATTATTTAATCAGCAAGTTTAATTCGTTGACCTAGGATTTTAGTAGTTACTCTACACAAAAAGTTCTTAATATTAAGACTAACCAACACTGAACAACTTTGTACCATACAAATGACGTACATGTATTCAATTCTTAAGGCAATGTGTTTGTACTGAAAAACAATGTTCGTGCCAATGAACAAGATGCCCCGAGGAAACACAAATAACATTGTTATATTATTTAAGATAAAGCTGGCATTTTGTTCGCAACTCACAGCCATATCCATGACGAACATTTGTGACCAATATTCCTACATTTTTCTGGAAGCAGTTTGTCTCCCCAAGAAGAAGAAAACGTGAAACTGGCTTAATCCTTCCTGTCAAAATTTCTGAAGGTGCAGCAGAATAAGCATGGACACTATGTTCTATGAAATGCTAACATACGGGCCATTGAAGACCTTGAACTATACGAGTTGAAACACAAGATTCTGTCCCACATTCAATAGGAAGAGATCTTGGGTTGAAAGAAGTACATTGTTGTTTTTATTATTAGCATATGGGGAGCTATTATCATTTTAGCATTAGCAACACAGTGCTATGTCGTGGCTTATTACATGTAGATATTGATATTTTTAAAGATTGTCCATGTTTTTTTTTCATCTTTTTGTCAGTTTGAACTTTTTTCTACTTGTTGTCATAACCCATCTACCTAATACATTTTACAAACCCAAGCCTAAGAGTTCTACAGGTATTGCCTGGACAATGTTTGACTACCATTGATCAGTTTGACCTTGGCCTTTGACCCAAGGACACAATTATCAATAGGAATCTTTAGTCAAGACCAGCTTACCTACAAAGTTTAAAGAACCTAAGCGTAAGAGTTCTGTATTTTTTGCCTGGTCAAAGTTTTGCATCTATTGATCAGTTTTTACATCTTTTTGTCAGTTTTCACAAGTTTCTGTCACTTTGACATTGGCATTTGACCCCATTGACCCAACAGTCAAATGGGATCATCTGCTAGGAATGACCAATCAATGACCAAATTACAAGTGCTTGGCCAAGCTATTACAATTATGAAATGTCTTTGTATTATCTTTGGGGCAGTTTGACACTGACCTTTGACCTTGGAAGCCCAAAATCAATAGAGATCCTCTACATGTCATGACCAACCTACCTACCAAGTTTGAAGAACCTAGGCCAAGGGTTCTGTAGTTATTGCCCGTACAATGTTTCAATTATTCAATATTGTTTTTTTATAATCTTTGGTCGGTTTGACCTTGAATTTTGATCCAAAAACCCAATTATCAATAGAGATCCTCTACTGGTCATGAACAACTGACCTATCAAGTTTTAAGAATCCAACTCCAGGGTTTAAAAAGTTATTGCCCGGACAAGGTTTTACAATTATTGGGTGTTTTCGTTTATCATATTTTGGTCAGTTTGACCATGATCTTTGACCTAAGGCCCCCAAAATCAATAGGGACCCTTTACTAGTCATGACCAACCTACCTACCAGGTTGTAAGAACCAATTCTTAAAGGTTGCTAAGTTATTCATCCGACAAGCTTTTACGATTATTGGTCATTAATTTTGTTTAAACCTTTGGTCAATTTGATCTTGACCTGTGCCCCACTGACCCCAAAATCAATAAGGATCCTCTACAAGTCATAACCAACCTTCCTTGCAAGTTTCAAGAACAACATATGGTTAGGTCTACTGACAGACGGACCAATGGACACACCGACCGACATTTGCAAAGCAATATACTCCCGCTTTTTCGAAAGGGGCATAATAATCAAGTGATTTCAGTGCTGACCAGCCCATACCTTGGTGCAGGACACTGTCAATGTAGTCTGCCCTTGACCTTCTACTGCCTAGTCACTGCAAACACATTTGTAAAAATATTTGCATATTCTCCCCCAAAATTGATTAAAAGCATACTAGTGAAAGATAAATGGACACTTCCTCATATATAAGGTGAACTCTGGTATAAGTGAGTAGGTTGTACTTATTACAGTTAAATAGCTGTACCTATAAATATGTCATAGTGCTTCAACCACATAGGCTATTCAGAAGGAAAAGATCAAGAGCGGAATAGCAGGGTGCTGCACTCTGCTACTTTTTGGTCCCCCCTCCCCTGCTGCCCCTCTGGGCTGGTCAACACAGAAAATGTTGAATGTCTTTTGAACTTCAATATATTGTTGCAAATGTTGACAGACAAATTAATAGACTGTGCTTAAAAATCTTAATTGCTAGCATTAGACTCATAATAACCCTGGCTTTAGTCAATTATTAGATAATGTCAACAAACTGGGCCGGTTTTGCACCCTGCTGATTTTAGCAGCGCCATGTACCTTTCTTGATCCTAGATCTTTTCCTATCGTATAAAAAATTCCGTGATTGTAGCTTAAAGTTACACAAGATACTCAAAATTCACATCTGCTGAACATGTGAAAAACAAAAAACATCTAATGATTAAATAATAAATAACTCTGAGTGGGTCACAAAATAATCACTATATTTCTTAGATAAGACATAATGTGTAATCGGATTGAATCAGCAAGTATCACCAATAATAAAATTAATCTAACTAAATGTTGATGCCGATACATCTATGGCTTATAGTGCGAAATTATTAACCTGATACTCATGAATATTCCGTAAACAATCGGGATTTATTCATAGATACCACGACATGTATCGAGCGTAGCGTAGGCAATACTACAATGTAAATTGATATCGTATTAGTTTAGATATCATACAGCGCGAATGGTGTAGTGGAACAGATCCCGCGCTGGCATTGCCAAGTTTTGAGTTTGAGTCTCGGCATTGACATTTGATAAACATTTTATTTTACACATTTTGTTGCGGGTTAGTACTGACGTTTTTCACGATTTATCCATTGAGTGTGTGATTGTAATTGAAACATTGGTAAATGTACTATACAAATAATTCAAATATAACAGTAACACAAAAAAAGATTATACATTTTTTAATTGATATCTCATGATCTGCATATTTTAAGAATAACTCATAACATTTTTAAAAAAAAAGGTCATTGTCAGACGGAATCGAACTCGGTTCGATGGCGTGAAGCGCTAGCACTTATACCACACGACCATTAAATATCACTCTCGCTATCCCGTATTTAAATCTATATCAACATAAACTCCTATCATAGAAACACGTCCTAAACAACGCAAACAACCGAACACACTTACGGTTTGTCACGAAGATTAATGAGTGTCAGGTTAATAATTTTCCACTACTTAACATACCTTCAGAAACGATGATAAACATGGTTGTTTTGGCTGGGGGTTTTGAGAGTCAACTGCACATATGGATTTCTGTAAATCAACAAATTGTTATTCTTTCAATAAGACAAAATTAGACAAAGTCACAATTAACAAAATTTGTATTAATACATGTGACATGACACTGCTATGTCAATAGAAGATACTGTCCTGTTTCTAACTGCAACTATTGATCAGTTGCAGGTACCCCAATGTATCAAACTGATGCAGGTTACCATTCATACATATTCATGTCATATGTACATTGAAAATATCTTAAAATACAGCCTTTAAAATATATATTGTAACATCAAATTTATATTAAGTTGGTTATACTTGCATACATATATAAAATCAATTATATATAACAGGTAAAAACGAGAAAACAAACTTTGTAAAAAAAAACACCAACAATGTACATGTATAATATTGATTGAGAGTGAGACAAATGTGCAGCCGAAGGTTAATATCAGTAATGCTGTTAGCCAGTAACACCCCTGTGCTGGAATATGTTCAGACTGAAGTTGCCAGATCAAACAATTGTTCATGCATCAAACATTACATGTATCTACCAGTATTATGCCAATTGACCTGAAAGCAACAAATTATAGCAATTTTAAAGATATGATTGAAGCTCCTTGGGTATTAACAAGTGTTTCATGTTAAATCACCCAGTCACATAGTTTTCACCCCACATGACTTAATAAGAACTGTTTGTAAAACAGGTATGCCCCCCCTTTAGGTCCAAACAATGTCTCAGTCTGTACAAAATTGTAAAAATGACAAGTATAATGAAACAAGTTTTAATCAACTATTTGTCTGTTTGACCTGAACCTTTGACCCTATGACTCAATAATCAACAGAGATACTTGTAGTCATAACCAGCCTACCTATGAAATTTTTGAACCTAGGTATAAGGGTTCTGTCGATATTGCCCACAGAAAGTTTTGGATCTATTGGTCAGTTTTTAATCTTTTGGTCACTTTAGCCTTTATCTTTGACCCAATGGTCAATTGGGATCCTTTGCTATTAATGATTAAGCTATCTACCAAGTTTAATAAACTTAGGCCTAAATATTGCACAGTTATTGCCCGGACAACCTTTAATCATTATTGGGTGTTTTTTTTTTTTATCTTTTGGCTGGTTTGACTTTTCACCCAAGGACCCCAACATCAATAGGGATCATCTACATGTCATGAACACCCACCTACTAAGTTTGAAGAACCTAAGCCAAATGGTTTTGTAGTTACTGCCTGGACAAGGTTTGACAAGAATTCAATATTATGAGGTTTTTTATATTTGGTCAGTTTGACCATTACCTTTGACCAAAGTAACCAATAATCAATGGGGATCTTCTACTACTAATCAAAATCATACCTATCAAGTTTTAATAATCTAGGCCTAAGGGTTGCAAAGTAATTGCCCATACAAGATTTTACTATTATTGGGAATTTATAATCATCTTTTGGTCAATTTGATCTTGACTTTTGACCCAAAATAAATAGTGATCCTCTACTAATTTTGACCAACCAACCTACTAAGTTTAATAAGCCTAGACCCATGGGTGGCATGGTTATGGCCTTAAAGCATTTACAATAAAAGTTGTTTTTTATATCTTTAGTTCAGTTTGGCCTTGACCTTAAACCCACTGGCCCCAATATCAATAGGGATTGTCTACTAGTCATAACTAACCTACCTACCAAATTTGAAGAACCTATGTCTATGGGTTTTGTAGTTATTGCCCGGACAAAGTTTGGTCTACCGACATACTAATGGAAAAAAATTGACCAACATTTGCAAAGCAACATAGCCCGGCATCTTCCAAGAGGGGCATAATCAAGAAAAGAATGCAACACTATGTATATATTTATGAAATGCAATACTGGTCAACAGGGGCAATTGGTATTAACAGGTAAATTCACTCTACCAGAAAATAACACATGATTTCTTCTTTGTTTCCTATTTTACATAATATAAATTTAGATATTAAAATATTTAACAAATGTTTAACTATAACATTTAACTGTTATAATTAAATTATATTATCAATGTAGTTCATTCAAAATAATTTGGTTACTGACAAACTTTGCCTGTGACTGACAGAACTGTCAAAACATGACATCTCCAATAAACACATAGTGATTAACCATTTACCAATGATTGGTCGACATTGATTATCAATGATTAAATTCACCTCATGACACACAGAGTGGTCTACATAGTGACAATGTGTTATAAATATTCAGTTTGTCCCCAAAACCTGTATTTGGGAGTATGATAACCCCTGTTGTATCAATAAAACCCTCAGTTTTTATGAAATCACCCATTTTAAATCAGATGTTACTTATAATTTCCATATGCAAGCGATGCACCCACATTAATAAAAAGTAGTGGAAACACTTAATATTGCAGTGCCTGACATACTTGTTTGTTTAGAAGACATGTGAAGCCAGCACTGAACTGCACAATAAAAAGTTGGTGAACCAACTTCCATCATCTTGAAACAATAACATTCATGGTTAGTTAAATAGCAGAAATAAATTATTTACTGGTTTTTATTAAATTACCACCTCAGTTTATTGCTTTATTAAATCATAGGTATAATTTATTTCAACTCAAATTTGACTGAACATTTGTTTTGGATACCTGAACATAATATACCTGTAAGCATAACCAAAAGTGAAGTTAGTTTATTTTACATTAATTAACACTATAGTTGTTCACCATCTCATGTAGCTTATAATAAATAAAGACATCTAAGCTGCTACTGATCTAGCAGAAATTATATTAATTATTGGCAAAATACATAATGGGAAATACTTCCTCAACTCATAAAATACGATTCATATACAAATGCAAACAGATCTTTATATTAAGTATAAAAAAAGCTTGAAAATGGGATCATTAAAATTTGATATACACAAGAGCTGTCAGAGGACAGTGTGCTCATCTATTCAAAGTATTTCAGTTGGTACATATTTTGGAAAGTGGAAGAGGCATAAATTTGTTGAAATACAAAACTGAGTTATGGCAATTATTTCATCAAATTATTCCAACTTTCAAGCGCAAACTTTATGTAGTTGATAACTTGTGTAGATTTGAAGTTAAACGAGTTTTAAATATAAACTTTAACCAGAAAATCTATGTGAAAAGGGGCCTAACTCTGTCAAATGCAAAACAGAGTTATAGGGAGGTTGCCCCATACACTGGTGTTGATGACAAAGGTATGTCCTTACGTTCAAGTGAATAACTTACGTTCTGAAGTTACAAAAGTTTTGAATGTAAACTTTAACCAGAAAATCTATGTAAAAAAGGGGCATAACTCTATCAAAATACAAAACAGAGCTATGCCGTCAGAGTTGATGACAACGGTATATTCCAAGTTTCAAGTAAATAACGTTTGCAGTTCTGCAGTTACAAATCTTTTGAATATAAACTTTAACCAGGAAATCTATGTGAAAAAGGGTCATTACTCTGTCAAATACAAAACAGAATTATACGGAATGTTGCCTCTGATATTGGAGTTGGTGACAAAGCTATATTCTAAGTATCAAGTGAATAACTTATGCAGTTATGCCGTTACAAACTTTTGAATATAAACTTTAACCAAAAAATCTATGTCAAAATGGGGCATAACTCTGTCAAAACACAAAACAGAGTTATGGGGATTGTTGCTCCTGATACTGGAGTTGATGACAAAGGTATATTCCAAGTTTCAAGTCAATAACTTATGTAGTTTTGAAGTTACAAGACATTTGAATAAAAACTTCAAAACAAATTCAGACGCGGACGCCAGGGCGAGTAGGAAAGCTCACCTATTATTCAAATAGTCTAGCTAAAAATACATCACAAACACGGCCGATATTAAAATTTGCACTTGAATTGACAATATTAAATCCATATCGAGAGTGAAATGCATGTGACAGGGTGTTGTGCAGTGTCCTTTGTGATCCCCCTTGCTCTGGGTTGCTTAATACTGAATTGTTTAATTATATACTATTATTTGATATTATGCTGAAGCAAAAAATGTTCCAAACTCTGGAACTGTCCATTTATTAGGTAATATCAGATAATTTTTCAAAAGCCTGAGAAGTGCCCTGTACCTTTTATGATCCTAGATCTGTCCATAGAAACAGTAAGTTAGTATATGATACTCGTATAGTTTTTTTTTAATACTGGTATATTATACTGGAATGCTGGCATTTTGCTTCCAGAAAGCACCCTATACCACCAGTGAACATCATGTTTTTCCATCTACAACATTATTATTAAAACATTCAACATTAACAATGTTTTATTAATGACCAAGATATATAAATAACTAGTTTGTAATACTTGAATAACACAGTAAGGTTTACAGGATATTTTGCTGTAAGATAGAGAGCAAAACTTTTGAACATTTATGTTTTTGTTCCTTTTTGGCAAATGTGTTTTTTATTTCCTTCTTTTCCATCATTGTTGAGCATTCTTGCCCTTTCAGACATACAGGTCATTATTTTAACTGGCCCGTCCGGACATATTTTTACTATTCCCAGGCCTTGTGTAATTTAAGTGGGTTATATTAAAGACTGTGAACAACAGTAGTAGAATAAAACATAATAGAGCTGCCTTAGGACAGTGCACTTGACTATTAAAGCGCTTTGTCAGAGTTATGGGCCTTTATCACTACAAACAGAAAAATATTGAGCGGAAACCGTTTTTCTATTTTTAGTAACTGTGACCTTAACCCCACCCACCCCATTTGCCATCCCAAGCGAGGTCTCGATATAAGGTATTTATGTATTAACTATTAAAATATCTCAATACGTTCTCAAGTTATTGAGCGTAAACCGTTTTTCTATTTTTAGTAACAGTGACCTTGACCCCACCCACCCCATATGCAATCCAAAGCGAGGTCTCGATATAAAGTATCTATGTATTAAGTTTTATTAAAATATCTCAATGCATGCATGTACTCAAGTTATTGAGCGGTAGGATCGTAATGATATCACTGGCCCATATCGCGATATATAGAGGATATTTGTTTGTTTTCGGTGTGATATCGCGTGATATCATCACTGGAAAGGGAGACAATTAATATTTTCAAGAGCACTCGCGCGAGTGAAAATATGTAAATTGTCTCCCTTTCCGGTGATGATATAACACGTTATCACACTGAAAACAAACACATTTTCATTTTATTTTATACTTTATTAACCTTTGTTTTACATTTTATTGGAAAATATCACGGGAATCATAATGTCATGACGTCAAAATAATGACATCATTTCACAGTTGTGAGCCCGGCATCGATGACGGTCCGTTTTATTTACCGTATTAAATCGGGACCCAAAAAAGTAGTCCCTCACTGTGAGTGATATAGGGATATATCTCACTGATATTTTTCTATATTTCACTACTTAGCATTAAATAAACCGGAATATTTTACAAAATATCACGATATATACATGTACCTCAATATATTGCCCATATTAAAAAGCGCAGTTTCTCTTCATGTCTCACTATAATTACCATACAAACGCATGTATTAACACCATTTTAATGTTTAAATACCAATCTATTCAATTTAAAATATTGTACGCTATTAACAAATATTTGCCTGATTTTAAATATCATATTTAAAATCTATTTAAATACAATCAGATTCATTATAAATGTCCATACTTCAATATGTATTCGTAGGCCTTTACACATTGTATTTATTCATTTTTGTTAAGTGTAAAATTGATGGCAAACAGAACACCACCACCATAAATTTCAACTGGGTAGGTATTTATAAAGTCGAAAATTAAGAAAATCTTAAAATACTAAATTTTTACCATATGATTTTTCAATCAAGAAATGCATTGTTTTAAGATTTCAACCCAGCAATTCCAATATAATTCTATGAGTATCAATATTTAATATTTGTTATATGCACCTGCTTAATAGAAAAATCGTTCCAAACACAAGCTTATAGTTTGACTTTCAACAAGGTAAGAATAATAAAAGTATTTTTTATAAATATTGCTCCAGCATTGATTGACCTCTCAAAAATATCAAATATAGGCCTAACCATTCAGTGTAAGTTTTCCATGATGTCGTTATTTTTAGCTATTGGCACACAACACCTTAATTATATTTTACAGTTTTGTATTAGAAAGAAACATTCCGTCAGCTATCTGAAATCAATTTATATGTCAGTTAAATATAACCTGATAAAGTTCTTCAATATGCAATAGCAAATGTTCACAAATTATATTTTTTCAAATCAACAATTATGTTTCAAAAACAGCATACTGGAGCAGGTATATATGGAACATACAAATCACTGAAACCGTGACGAATTCAAATAAGGCAAATAAAACTATAGTAAAACAATTGTTTTAATAAAAAGACATGGCAAACACATAAAAAGTACATATCGTTAAATACTGGTATGAAATTTTAATATCGCGATATATTATCGCGTGATCCAATACCACGATATACCGGTATATCGTTACACCACTACTGAGCGGAAACCGTTTTTCTATTTTTAGTAACAGTGACCTAAACCTTGACCCCACCTACCCCTTATGCAATCACAAGTGAGGCCTTGCTATAAGGTATCTATGTATGACGTTTCATTAAAACAGCTCTATCCGTTCTCGAGTTATAGAGATATGGAGTTGTTGCACGCAAACTTTAACGAGAGTTACTAAGGACAATAAGGGGCATAATTCTGCTAAATTGCAGGTCAGAGTTATGGGCCTTGGTCAGTGACCTTATATACTGACCCTGAAGACATGCTTGAAGTTGCAATTGCATATCTGTAGTAGTTATAGAGATACAGAGTTGTTGCATGCAAACTTTAACCTGAATTTGTAAGTTCAAAAAGTGGCATAATTCTGTTAAAATGCTGGTCACAGTTATGGGTCTTGGCCAGTGACCTTATATAATGACCCTGAAGGCATATGTGAAGTTTCAATTGAATATCTGTAGTAGATATAGAGATATGGAGTTGTTGCACGCAAACTTTAACCTCATTTTCTAAGTACAAAAAGGGGCATAATTCTGCTAAATTGCAGTCAGAGTTATGGGCCTTCGTCAGTGTACTCACATAATGACCCCGAACACATGTGTGAAGTTTCAATTGAATATCTGTAATAGTTACAGAGATATGTACTTGTTGCACGCAAACCTAACCTGAAATTTATCTTGCACGCAAACCTTAACCTGACATTTTTAAGTACAAAAAGGGGCATAATTCTGCTAAAATGCTGGTCACAGTTATGGGTCTTGGCTAGTGACCTTATATAATGACCCTGAAGGCATGTGTGAAGTTTCAATTGATTATCTGTAGTAGACATAGAGATATGGAGTTGATGCAAACAAACTTTAACCTGCTGTTTATAAGTACAAAATGGGGCATAATTCTGATAAATTGCAGGTCAAAGTTATGGGCCTTGGTCAGGGACCTCACATAATGACCCCAAACAACTGTGTGAAGTTTCAGTTCAATATCTGTAGCAGTTACAGAGATATGGACATGTTGCACGCAAACCTTAACCACAGCATTACGCCGACGCCGACGAATGGGTGAGTAGTATAGTTTGAACTATTCGGTGAATAGTCTAGCTAATAAACTAAAACTATTTATTTTTGTATTTTGTTTTTTGTAATGTTATTTATAAAATCATAAGTGAGTGCCATTTCAAATGCATTTTATTTATCATATAATACTTTTAATTATGTAAGATGCAAAAAAATACTTAATAGTGGTACAAAAAAGGAAATAAGACAAGGGATATTTAAACTTATAACATAAAATTTTACATTTTAGAAATTAATGCCTAAATCATATTATATGATTATAACTGAGTATATATTAAAAGCAGGGTTTGAGAAATCAATTGTCTGTATTGCCCACATTGTCACAGAGCATAAACAAACAAGTGAATTTGGTTACAGACAATGAAAAGGGACAATTTGTGGAAAAAGGACAATTAAGGAAAGAATGCAAGAATTCTTCAACTAAAATTTAATCTAATACACTGTCTGTAGTGTAAGTAAGAGGTGTTAATCCGTCATTTTTAATGGTTTTAACACTAGTACAATCCCTTGTATCCACTGTTATAAGTTATAATAGCATCCATGTATGTTGCCTGTTGGTACGAAATGTCTTGGTGCGAAATGTCTTAGAGCGAAAAAGGATCATACAGGATCGAAAACGAGTCCATTAAGCATCTATCATAAATGAAGTAACTATTCCTTACTGATTTAACATTCCTTGTTTTTCTTGGAGCATTGTTTCTATCAGTAGCTGGGTATTAAGCATGTTAAGATTTTCAACTTTCAGTGAACAATCTATTGACCTTTTCGACATTATTATAAGGGAGACCACTCTGCGTAGGAGATTACTTTCAGGGGGGGTACTGATTAGCCTACTCAGGCTACTGCAGTACTTCTGCATACAGTACAGCATTGTTGCTCATTTAACCTATAACTGGAAAAAGAGAACTGTTACTTATTGTGGAGAAAGTATATGTAATTCGGGTTTTATACATATGTATGCTATATAAGCACTTTGTTATGTTTTAAACTGGTTAAATTTAATATTTCAGATGTGGGTGGGGTATCGGAATTAATGATCGTAAAACTAAGCTAAGGCAACAGATCTTAATATAACATTGGATTTAATATCTTTCTTTCAAAATATGGTATGAATTTAGAAAGAAAACGCCAGTATATTTAATTTGTATGCACTGTTTATCCATACTGAAAGTTCGTCAATGTGTCATTACTTAATTTTGGCACACTACTTAATAATTGTTACTTTTACCCAGCCGGGTCTAAAATCTGTGTGAACATTAAAATCGCAAATTATTATATAAAGCAATAATTTAAAGGATCTATGTCTTCATATAACGTTATTTAATTGTTTTATTTAGTTTATCAGTTAATATGCATAAGCAGCCGATCGAGGTTTACATTTGCGGCAGAACCCCCCTGGACCGAAATCTCGCGTTATCTCGCCGGTCTCGTTACGCGTGATTTGACACTGTCGAAATCGTGAATATCTAGGTCAACTTAAGTTATGGGTAAAAATCATCGAAATATTAAACTACTAATTAGATGGCCTACGAAACATTTGCTTATGTCTGTATAGGTATAAACAGTATACATTGCGCTGATCACAAAAAAAGTCTAACCGATTAATATTTCGAGCCAGAAGACTCACTCACTACGATATTCAAAGATGGCGTCCTGTTGTATGGAAGGGTATATCCGCCACTATATGCATGTTACTAAATGACAATTGCATGTTGCTAAATGACAATTGCATATTGCTAAATGACAATTGCGTGTTGCTAATGACAATTGCACGTTGCTAAATGACAACTTCCTATTGCATTATGATATTCGTAATGGAGCGACATACATATCCGCCAGTTAATGACATTGTTATGTTATTTACATGCATATGCGTTCTGCTACGTGGTAACTGCATGCTTCTTAATGCCAAATTCTTGCTTCTTGCATGTCATTGACAAGTGCTTTCAGCCTTTTGGTTTGCCTACTGCAGTATTGAAATGTTTATTCATACTATTCCTTTCTGCATTATTATGCTCATTTACTTTGTTGTTGCTGATTGTCACAAGCGATTAACTAACTAGTGGATTTTGCTAAGCATGTTAATGCATTATAACATTACAGGAAACCAATAAGAATTTGACTTTCTAGCGCAAATTACTATATACGGGAGACAACTCTTGACAGCAAATTCAGATGTTCGATAGTTTCCGGAGATGATATTGTAGACTGCTTTTGTCATAATAACAATTTTGGAGTCCAATCTAGTTATGTTGAACGTGCATTTCGCGTAAAATGTAATCGTTAAGAATATTTTTTTCAACAAAGAATTTTAATTACAGTACAAACATGAAATAATAAACAAAATACGACATAGAAACGAAAAATAGCGATTTCATGTTGTTGTGGATTTCTATTATCAATTTCATAAAATATTCATGAGTAACCAAGCAGTAGATATGCATATATATGTATACACATGCATTGACAGACGGGCGGACGGACACTCGGACACATGTGTTGATGTGTATGTGTGTGTATGTGTGCGCGTGCGTGCGTGCATGCATGCGTGTATGTGTGTGTGTGTGTGTGTTGAATGTGCGTATTTCATAGTTTATGAGGTCCCTCCGCGCCACTGCATTTCGTGGGGACCCGGGATGTGTACCAGCACCCCTGCCTAATTTACTTTTAAACTCATCATAAGTTGGGACGAATTTTGAATCATAACTGTTTCTGTTGTATTTTTTTTTATTCTGGTGTGGTGTTGTGCTGTTTGGAGGGAGGGGGCGGTCAGTACACAGTGCAGGGTGCAGTGCAAGAGGAAACTCCAGCTATCCGGTATGTTGACCACCAATCATACTCACATGCGCCGAGTAGGGAATGAACCCGGACCGCCTAAATGAAAAGCGAGTCTACCAACCACTGAGCTAACCGGACAGTGTTTCAAGCTAATCAGAAGTTGTAGGACGGATACGTTGTATGTCTAAAAGTCATCCGTACAGACAGACGGTCGGGCAGACAGTTAATGCGCAAACCGTCAGGAATGATACACTAAACACAAAACTATTTTTTCAATTAATTCCTTAAAAACGGTTTAAGGAAAAAGATACGACATGCTTTGTGACAGACAGGCACCCGGACGTACGGACGAAAGTACTGACAGACAAAGGTATTAGCTCAACATCGCCATGCTTGTACTCACTAAGACTAGCTTTCCTTGGCCATTTACTGATTCGCAGATGCGGTACGAACAACGGGACCTTTTTTCGACCAAAATAGCCAGGAGCTTAACTAGTCAAAAGTAGCTTGGAGTTAGATATCTCCCAGCGATTTTACGGACACGGCCGGAATTTCTGGTTCCCGGTTACATATGAATGGCATATTACAAATTGTCAAGTCGCATTTGAGTAACTTCTTGTTGCTAAGTGCTCGCTGCTTTCGCCTTGCTAAACTTTCAATCGTTTAATGCCTAAACTATCATTACTAGGTTTAATAAAATTCACATAGTAAAATGTACGAAGCAATATGAACTTGTTCGCAAAAACACTTAACGATGACACAGAGAGGATGCATTTGTCATTTACACGCAAGAATATGTGATTTAATTTAATTAACCGATCGAAAGAAGCACTAGGTCGCATGGAAGTTGCAGTTAATTAGTAACGAATGACACAGTGGAATAAGCAATTATCATTTAGCAACATGTAATTGTCATTAGGAACATGGAATTGTAATTTAGCAGCATGCACTTGTAATTTAGCAACATTTAATTGTCATTTAGAAGCATGAATGTACTGGCGGATATACCCTTCCATACTGTTGAACGTAGTCTAATATCCGGGTCTGTTGGTAGATTTTTCATTGGCTGAACTATCTTGGTATTCTCCAATCAGTGGAGCAGCTAATAGAAATCGTTTGTTAGCGACACCATCTTTTGTTAGTGTTAGTAGCACTGACAGCAGTTTACCGTAGGATGAAAAGTATGGAAGGGTATATCCGCCACTATATGCATGTTACTAAATGACAATTGCATGTTGCTAAATGACAATTGCATATTGCTAAATGACAATTACGTGTTGCTAATGACAATTGCACGTTGCTAAATGACAACTTCCTATTGCATTATGATATTCGTAATGGAGCGACATACATATCCGCCAGTTAATGACATTGTTATGTTATTTACATGCATATGCTTTGTGCTACGTGGTAACTGCATGCTTCTTAATGCCAAATTCTTGCTTCTTGCATGTCAGTGACAAGTGCTTTCAGCCTTTTTGTTTGCCTACTGCAGTATTGAAATGTTTATTCATACTATTCCTTTATGCATTATTATGCTCATTTACTTTGTTGTTGCTGATTGTCACAAGCGATTAACTAACTAGTGGATTTTGCTAAGCATGTTAATGCATTATAACATTACAGGAAACCAATAAGAATTTGACTTTCTAGCGCAAATTACTATATACGGGAGACAACTTTTGACAGAAAATTCAGATGTTCGATAGTTTCCGGAGATGATATTGTAGACTGCTTTTGTCAGAATAACAATTTTGCAGTCCAATCTAGTTCTGTTGAACGTGCACTTTGTGTAAAATGTAATCGTTAAGAATATTTTTTTCAACAAAGAATTTTAATTACAGTACAAACATGAAATAATAAACAAAATACGACATAGAAACGAAAAATAGCGATTTAATGTTGTTGTGGATTTCTATTATCAATTTCATAAAATATTCATGAGTAACCCAAGCAGTAGATATGCATATATATGTATACACATGCATTGACAGACGGGCGGACGGACACTCGGACACATGTGTTGATGTGTATGTGTGTGTATGTGTGCGCGTGCGTGCGTGCATGCGTGCGTGCGTGTGTGTGTGTTGAATGTGCGTATTTCGTAGTTTATGAGGTCCCTCCGCGCACTGCATTTCGTGGGGACCCGGGATGTGTACCAGCACCCCTGCCTAATTTACTTTTAAACTCATCACAAGTTGGGACGAATTTTGAATCATAACTGTTTCTGTTGTATTTTATTTTTTATTCTGGTGTGGTGTTGTGCTGTTTGGAGGGAGGGGGCGGTCAGTACACAGTGCAGGGTGCAGTGCAAGAGGAAACTCCAGCTATCCGGTATGTTAACCACCAATCATACTCACATGCGCCGAGTAGGGAATGAACCCGGACCGCCTAAATGAAAAGCGAGTCTACCAACCACTGAGCTAACCGGACAGTGTTTCAAGCTATTCAGAAGTTGTAGGACGGATACGTTGTATGTCTAAAAGTCATCCGTACAGACAGACGGTCGGGCAGACAGTTAATGCGCAAACCGTCAGGACTGATTCACTAAACACAAAACTCTTTTTTCGATTAATTCCTTAAAAACGGTTTAAGGAAAAAGATACAACATGCTTTGTGACAGACAGGCACCCGGACGAACGGACGAAAGTACTGACAGACAAAGGTATTAGCTCAACATCGCCATGCTTGTGCTCACTAAGACTAGCTTTCCTCGGCCATTTACTGATTCGCAGAGGCGGTACGAACAACGGGACCTTTTTTCGACCAAAATAGCCAGGAGCTTAACTACTCAAAAGTAGCTGTGAGTTAGATATCTCCCAGCGATTTTACGGACACGGCCGGGATTTCTGGTTCCCGGTTACATATGAATGGCATATTACAAATTGTCAAGTCGCATTTGAGTAACTTCTTGTTGCTAAGTGCTTGCTGCTTTCGCCTTGCTAAACTTTCAATCGTTTAATGCCTAAACTATCATTACTAGGTTTAATCAAATTCACATAGTAAAATGTACAAAGCAATATGAACTTGTTCGCAAAAACACTTAAAGATGACACAGAGAGGATGCATTTGTCATTTACACGCAAGAATATGTGATTTAATTTAATTAACCGATAGAAAGAAGCACTAGCTCGCATGGAAGTTGCAGTTAATTTGTAACGAATGACACAGTGGAATAAGCAATTATCATTTAGCAACATGTAATTGTCATTAGGAACATGCAATTGTAATTCAGCAGCATGCAATTGTAATTTTGCAACATTTAATTGTCATTTAGAAGCATGAATGTACTGGCGGATATACCCTTCCATAGAAAAGGCTCATTTTGTTAGCGCTAGTAGCGGACTAATATGTCTAATAACTTTGTATTCGTAGCAGCTAACAAAACAGGATCGGGTGATGCGTCATACGTAGTTTCGTTTTGAAAATCTCTTCTCAATATAAACTTGAAAATAGTTTTTGAAAAAACAAGACAAAAATTACAGTTCGTAGTAAAAGAAGTGTAATTGCCAAATGAAAACTGAAAGCACTTAATTTTGTGTTTGCTTTATTACGTGGTATCGGAAGCAATCTTAATGGAGTTTGCACTTAATTGTTTACACAAAGGTAAACAACTGATCTTCTCTGCGTTTGCGCAATGTATTGTGGGTAATTAAAGGACTATGTCATCAAAAAGGGCCTCAAGAGGGATTTTTTTAACATTCTGAAATTCAGATATTAATACTGACATATAATAATGGTTAAAAAGGGATATATATATATATATATATATATATATATATATATATATATATATATATATATATATATATATATATATATAATGAAAAAAGAGCGCACGCATTCTGAGATAAAAATCAATTTATAATATGGGTCTTGTTTGTTTGGCCCTTTTCATGCTCATATTTTGACATCATAATTGTGAATATTTTCTATAACCAAAGTTTACACCCAACTTCTTACCAAGCATGATAGCGCAGTTAGTTAAAGCGGTGTCTACTGTCAATTCCTCATATGACTCCTAAGTCGGAAGTTAAATCCCTGCTAGGGGTTTTAATTTTTCAAATTTTGTGCTAATTTGTTTTTATCAAATAACATATTGTGTATTGTATTATGTTTTATTTAGTATGCACATGTTTTTATAAAGCGCATTTATATCATATAATATCATTTATAGTGTAATAGCAATCCAATTTGTCGGCGACATAGGCCCTTTAAGCTACTGTTTTAAAGGTTAACTAGCCACGGTAGACTTTCCAATCGGTTCATTGACCACATACGGGAAAATGTAAAATGGTTGATACACTTCATTGCATGTTACTCAGGGTTTGTTCGCATGTTGAAGTACTTTGAAAATGACCTTACAATAATTATTCGCTCAACGTAAAGGTTAACTAGCAAAGATAGACTTTCAATTCCGTTCGTAGACCACAACGGGAAAACGGAAAATAATACAGGTAAAATGGTTGATAAACTTCATTGCATGTAAATAAGGTTGCGTTCCTGTGTTAAAGTACTTTTGATTTCAAAAGTAATCGAGGCGTGTCGTGGGAAAACAGGCTGATCCAGGACGGCACTTTTCTCCGTCAATGGATTTATGTTAAAAAGAGACTTCCTTATGGAGGAAATACCATAAAAGCGGAAAGTGCGGTCCTGGATTAGCCTGTGCGGACTTCTCATTGCAAAATTGCTACATTATACATGCATTCTGATTAAATCATCGAACTTCTACAAATGATAATTCATCAAACGTCGGGTAATTCATAAAATGTGGTTTTGTATATTGTGTTTAACATGTGTATATTTTTTTTATTTTACTTGTTTGTTTTCTTTTTTATTTTATTTTGATCAAAACGCTTTATGTTTAAAATGTTTAACTGTTTAATGTAAAGACCACAGTCAAAATAAGAGATATTGCGTATTTATCTTTAGCAAACAATATTGACTAACATACAGTAGGCATCTTAAGTCCGTTAAATACATCGCTGTGCAAAACAAAAGACAATAAATTCGCACCGTCTTATCATTTATGGCATTAGTTTCGCTACAAAATACAACACTGGTACGAAATTATCTCACCATGATATGACTAAAATATGTATGTGATCTCTTGCAGTGATCAAGATGTATATAAATGTGTTTTATCATCAAACATATTAGTTTGATAGTATTGTTTAATTTTTTTGAAAGAAGAAAAAAGATAAAACTTCAATTTTTATCCATTCAGATTTAAAAAGATACATCTCAAGCAAAATCGAAGATTTGCCAGTTATTTGTCAAAACTGGCAACGTGAAAACATAACCTAATTCACGGTTAAAGGAAGTGATCATTTCCATGAGCAAGATAGGCAGACAATTTCTGAGAAATAGAAATTAAAACATACGCATGCTCTGAATTTAAACAAGTACAAAATATTCATGAACCGAACTCTTTCACTCAAACTTAATATTGTTGCTCAACTATCAAATACCTGGTTTCAGTCACTGTACATTGTAACGTATATAGTACCTACTACTACTACTACTACTTTTCAAACATATGCACACAATCAGCTATATTCAATGCTTGCCATCCACACTTCACATAAATCCTATAATGTTTGATGAAAGTCTCATTGCCCTAATCACCGTCTTGTCCGCGCTCCCCGTTGGAACCGAACCAGCCACCTGATCCTCCATCACCTCCCCGGCCGCCACCGGAACCACCTCCGCCACCTCCTGCGCCGCTTCCGAATGGAGTCAACGCATCCCCGCCCCTCTCACCGTCCGGACCGGGACCGCCGCCCCTTCCGCCGTCACCACCACCCCAACCACTGCCTCCGCCGCCTCCGCCCCCGTTTCTTCCCCCTCCACCTCCTGTGCCGCCCGGCATACTAATTAAGACTAAAAAACCTACAACTCCTTAACACTGTATCAAAGAAGAGTCAATGGTATTTATAAAAAAATTGAAGTCAGCGATTTTGTATTAGTGTGTTCACATCATAATGTAACCGTTTATCCATCGTTTGTATTTGCTTATTGTTTTTCACGTAACGATTTACTTAGTAATAAATATTATATGCCTTGCTACTTAAAAAGTATATTTCAGATAAATAAATATTATTTGTAATATCTGTCCGTATTTCTATGAAAACCCTTATTATTATTATTATTATCCAAATTTGTTGTATTCCGTAAATGAATAGGAATAGAATTCCCCACTTTTCTTGAAAAATATCCATACTCTGAATAGAATGAAAATTTGTATTTTAATTGTTCATTTACTTTCTCTTTTTAGGCCCAGTAAGTATTTCTAAAGCATAACAAGATAAAATTCAAATAAATACAGTTTAATGTATCCTTGGACCGAAATAGGAATGAAATACATGTAGAGACTAGAAAATAACAATTTAGATTTGTACTTACCTATGATATCTCTTGGTCAATGTTATTCTAATTTTAACGATGTTTTTTTTTTCTGTTGATGCTACCTTAATACATGTATTACTATCAGATTGTAATTGTTATCGAGTCGTATTAAATCACTTTACGCAATGTTAAAATACCATGGTATCCCATCGAGTGCGTCATACATAGTTTCGTTTTAAACATGTTCTCCTTGGGGAAAATGAGATGATTTTTCGAAAACAAGGCACAGGCAAGAAAAGAAACAGCTCATAGCAATTGCGTAAGGAGTGATTTTGCAAATAAAAAATGAAAGAGTTTAATATGCATTTGTTCTCAGAATCAAACCGGGTGCAGCTTGTAGGTTTTATTTGATAAGCAGAACTGCTGCAAAAGTATTATAAAGTCAACAGTAACTTATGAAAATGAAATCTAATCAAAGTAATCAAACCCAAAGTAACACAAATATTTGGATTAATTATTTTTATTTAACAGTTATGACAAAGAGGACAAAAGATACAAAATATTTGGCATGACTTAACTGCATTCCAAATCTATATGAGGCGTGTCGTGGGAAACCCAGGCTTTATGCATGTGCATAAAGTGTCATCCGCACAGGCTACTCCGGGATGGCACTTTCCGCCTACAGTGGATTTATGTTTAGAAGGGACTTCCTTGAAGCACAAAGTACCCATAAAAGCGGAAAGTGCCGTCCGAGACGACACTTTACGCATATGCATTAAACCCGGTTTTCCCACGACACGCCTCATATCATTCATACCATCCTTTTCAGCAAGATGTCGCTATGTAGAAATCATTATGAGGCATTATTACATGTATATTTCTGTAAAGAAATATTGAAATGCTGTATGGGTGTCAGGAGAAAGAAATGACTCCACCCCCAACGAACACACCAAAGTTCCAAAAGGAGTTTAGTTTAGTAATATGTATATTGTTTATTCAGCTACCGACTTGTTTCAAATTACATATTTAAATGTAACTTGACTTCAGTAATGGTGGGTGTTGTTAATTTACACACACTATTTCCGTTTAAAGTATCAATAATTGATAAATTAGTGTTATTTTCTCATTTGCACAAGTTAAAATATACAGCAATGTTTTACAATGTAGTACACAAAATGTAACATATTTGCATTATTGCATACGTGCTTAAGAAAGTTAAGGAAACATTGTCATGTATATTCGTCCTTATTTCATCTAAAGTGGCGGTCATCAATCCCCTCACCACTTTGTGCAGACAACCTGTATATTGTAAGTTTGGTTTAACCACCATTGCCCCCTTGTCCACCACTTGAGGCTGTTCCAGCAGCCCCATGCGCCCCGTCATTACCGGGCCCAGCGGCAAACGCAGCTGCACCAAACATTCCACCGCCTGTCGAAAGCATCGCACTTCCGCCGTCACCACCTCTGCCGCCTTGGTGTGCGGACCCGTCCTGTCCCCGCTGTCCGTGGGTGCCAAACTGCCCTCCTTTCCCGCCTGGCCCCCACGACCCCCGCCCGCTCCGCCACCTCCACCGCCACCACCGCAACACTAAGGGCCTGTAGCGTCACCTCCTCTCTCACCATCTATTCCAGGAGCTCCGCCTCTACCGCTTCGACGGCCTCCCGGTCCCGCACCACCGCCCCCCCCCCCCCCCTCCCCATCGGGCATATACGTGTCCCCCTTTTCCTCCTAGCGGCATTATCTTTGAGCTGATCACCACGACCTGTTGAGTGTGACTATATTATATGGAACGCCGGCACTGTCTTATGTCTTATATTTTATTATATTATGATCTTTCTTTATTATGTTATGTGGATACAACTTTATATGATGTGGACATTTCTTTATATGCTGTGGATCTTTTCTTATATTATGTGGATATGTCTTTATATGCTGTGGATCTTTCTTTATATGATGTGAACATTTCTTTATATGATGTGGATACTTCTTTATATGATGTGAATACTTCTTTATATGATTTGGACACTTCTTTATATGATGTGGACATTTCTTTATATGATTTGGACACTTCTTTATATGATGTGGATATCGTATGATGCTGATATTTCTTTATATGATGCGGAAATGTCTTTATATGTTGTGGACATTTCTTTATACCATGTGGATATTTCTTTATATGGTGTGGATACTTCTTTAATTTATATGATGTGGACATTTCTTTATATGCTGTGGATACTTCTTTATATGATGTGAACATTTCTTTATATGCTGTGGACATTTCTTTATATGATGTGGACATTTCTTTATATGCTGTGGACATTTCTTTATTTGATGTGGATACTTCTTGTTTAATGCTTAGTAGTGAAATATTGAAAAGTATCAGTGAGATATATCCCTATATCACTCACAGTGAGGGACTACTTTTTTTAATTTGATTTGATTTGGACAATATTTAATTGTAGGTGTTTTCACTATTTATCATACAGAATTACCAAGAAGAAAAGTATTAAAGATTAATAACAGCAAATGTTAAGAATACCTCGCCCATATATTGATCTGTCTTTCCTCTTTCTTTTTCTTGGATTTTCATCAGTCGTATTGAGCCAAGGAGACTAGTACAGACAATGTCTTGCGGGTACAACTTTTACCCACAATGCATTGGAGCTGGTCACCCTTGTCCAAACTTAATTTTAGCATCCAAGTATTTATTTCATCCTTTGCACTTTATTAATTCCCGCATACTACACTTGCAGTTGCACTGGTTGTTTAGTGTTGCTGTGAACAGTAGTCTCCCTTTGTTTACATATTTGTTCTCCAAAATGCAACAAGAATCCACCGTAGTAATAACTTGTGTTCATTAAGCAAGCACATATTTATATATAAGTTTGTGTGTATTAAGTCTGTATATCCAGTAATCACGCTTAAGTATTTAAGTATTCAATGTGCTGTTGTAAGAATTGTTCAGCGTTGCATTCTCCACCATCTTGTTTTCTTCAAATTCTCGACCGACCTTCAACCCAATTGTGTTGTTAAATCCGAATAACTAATATAGAAAACACTTTATACGTTTAAGTAGTAATCCATGTCAGAACACTGTTTCACATTTTAACGCGCATCTACGAGTTTAATCATCTTGAATTGCTTTCGAAAACAAATAGTGCGTTTGAATGTCGTGACTGTGTTAACTATTGTTTACATAATAACACCTATGCACACGCTATTTTTAGAAAAGTGAATTTCGGAGAACTGAACGTACTTTCACTTTCAATATGTACTTTTATCATAAATATATTTAAAGCTAGCAGTGAGTGTTAACTTCTTGATTTAAAAGCTGACCATTATTGAACGACTACGTGTATCCAATTGTATTTAAACTTAAATAAATTTAGAAACACGGATTCTAAGTTGTCTATGAATATACTGTGTAGCATAGTAGACTGTCGTACTGTAAACACGCTGCCATGATAATGCCTTGAGTCAATTTTTTTTTTGCGATTTAAGTTGCTTAACTAGATCTAATCCACGGCACATTTGATCCTAATCCAAGATGGCGCTGGAATGTTTATTACTAATCCCGATTACTACGCATTATGAAGAAAATAGTGCGGACGTAATATTGTAAATATCGTGTTGAAAATCCCCTAAATAAAAATCAAACGTAAAGAATATTCCAATAGCATTTAAATAAAAAGAAAATGTGTTTGTTTTCGGTGTGATAACGCGTTATATCGTCACCGGAAAGGGAGACAATATACATATTTTCACTCGCGCAAGCGCTTGTGAAAATATTAATTGTCTCCCTTTCTGGTGACGATATCACGCGTTATCACACCGAAAACAAACAAATATCCTCTATATATGATATGGGTTTTTCTTTATATGCTGTGGATACTTCTTTATTTTATGTGGACATTTCTTTATATGATGTGGGCATTTCTGCGTATGCTGTGGTCTTTTCTTTATATGATGTGGATATTTCTTTATATGTTGTGGACATTTGTTTACATGATATGGACATTTCTTTCTATGATGTGGATATTTCTTTATATTATGTGGGTTTTCTTTATATGATGTGGATATGTTTTTATATGATGTGGACATTTCTTTAAATGTTGTGGACATTTCTTTATATGCTGTTGATATTTCTTTATCCGCTGTGGACATTTCTTTATATGATGTGGATTCTTCTTTATATGATGTGGACATTTCTTTATATGTTGTGGATACTTCTTTATATCATGTGGATATTTCTTTATATGCTGTGGACATTTCTTTATATGATGTGGACATTTCTTTATATGATGTGGATATTTCTTTATATGATATGGACATTTCTTTATATGTTGTGGATACTTCTTTATACTACAGATATTCAATTGATACTTTCCACATGTCATCGGGTTCATTTTGTAAGATCTCTGACAGAAAATGTATTATTATCAAAGCGGAATGAATAGTCGAGCCGGAATGAATAGTCGAGCCTGCTGTGTTGAGACAGCTCTTGTTTCTGGCATGGCGGGATTTTCTAATAATTAATGAATAGAAATGATCACCATCATATAGATGTCATGCGAAAGAACCCGGCCTTTAGAGGATCAAGATATTTATCCAGGGCATATATTGCACTCTTTTTTTCTGACATTGTGTTGCCTTCCCCGGACAAGATATGCTTATACATCACATCCTGTGACAAACCTTGTTAGTTTAAACAGTGTCGTTACCTTGTATGTATTTTTCCCATACTGCATCTGCTTATTGGACAAGTTGTGCACAGGCTCTTAATTGTCCAACACTCATACTTTGTTATATTTTAGTTGTTAATTAGTTAATTGACGTCAATTTGTATTGACTTCAACATTTATCAGAATTGCCACAACAAATATTGGAAGGTGAGAAATGATGCACATTCTTGGTGAAGGGCAATGACAGCTATAGAGTACACTAGCATAAAGCTCTTGCTGATGCAAGACTCGAACGTATTGTTAATTGTAAATTTGTACACAAGCAGTTTTAAGACAGATTTTATGCCTCTATTTTATTTTCAGGAAATTCTTTATATTGTTTTTATGTTATTTGACTAAAACAACAGAAAGTGCAATACTTTCCATAACCCAGGCTTCATTTTGAAGCTTCAATGCTCCTTTTGAATATTAAGTTAAAATGTGTTTCTAAAAAGTGCTAATTTTGGTCGTAACTACAAAAGGCATTCATTTGCAACTTGCAACGTAATGTGTTTATTGCATATGACATGACCTAATGCTTAGTACTCAAGTTATATATTTTTGCACTGTTATGTATTTCTATTGTCTACTTTCTGGTAGATATTTTAATTAGATCATTGCAATTTTACTACCCTTATTTGTAAACAAATCCATTTTTCTAATACCGAACATTTGTATTGAAGCTGTTAATTTATGCAGTCAACTTTAAAATAAAATGCATCAACTGAAGAACTAAAAGTAGTTGTCGATGCTGCCCTATGATAGCTCGTTAATAACTCAACTCAACTCAACTCACTTTATTAAGTAAATAAAGGCCACTGGCCCATAATACACAATATAGTACACAAATCATAATAGATAAATGTAGTTGCATTCCAACATCCAACACTAATAGTAATACATGTTTAAGTATTAATAGTATTCATAAGATGATATAAAAATATGCATAATTTATGTATCGTTTCATTATTATTTGTACTCATCATAGTATAAAAATCATTGACAGTATTTCCACCAAAATACCAGTTGTAAAGAAATTCTCGACGGATAACATCATATTTAGGACAATGAAAAAAAGCGTGAAATTCACAATCAATAACTGATATGTTATTTTCATTGAAACAAAAGGTACATATTCTCAAATCTTGAACAATATTTAACTGCCTTCCAAGTTCACTGTTTAATTTGTGGTTCGCACATCTAAATCTAGCAAAAGCAATTTTATATTTGAAAGGGATTTCTAAGTCTAAATATCGCTCAGTATTAAGCAAAGTCTTATAATATTTATAATGATTACATCTAGATGAATTATTTATATCATTATACCAATTTTGGGTAAAGCAATCAGTTATGCGTTGGCGAAAACTATAAATAAATAAATCAATGTTACCAACATCTTGTGAGATCCATATGTATCCGTAGCCATACGTAAACAATAAAGATTTTACTTTTGTGGCCCAGCAAATACGCCCAGCGTCATCTATCGTCTTTAACATGTTATAACATTGTTTAGGATATCTATTGTTAGGCATTGTCACAAGCTTACACCAATACTTAATACAGTTAACAAAATATGTGACACATAAAGGAAGCCGCCCACATTCGCCAAGGATGATATTAGTATTTTTTTTAACATATAAATTTCGTTTGCAGAATTTGTTTTGGACTGATTCAATAATGTTTATATATTCATAACCCCAAATCTGTGATCCATAGCACAATATAGGTTTTACCATACTGTCAAATAGTACAAATAGTTGTTTAGTAGGGAAATTTCCAAAAGTCTTTTTGTAACTGTAAATTGAAAATATTGCTTTTTGTGCTTGCGCACTTAATTTATCATGTGCTGCATTCCACGATAATTTAGGCGTAAAAAGCAATCCCAGATATTTATAAACATATGTTATATTTATTTTTATCCCACGAAAAGTCCAAGTTTCATAGTTTCTCAAAGGTCCGCCATTTCTAAAAACAATAATTTCAGTTTTTTCTAGATTAATCTCCATTCCTGTATTAATACAAAATTGATCTACGACATTTAAATGTTGTTGTAGTTTAATAGCTGTTTCCGCACAACTAGCGATATCATCAGCAAACATAAGACATATAATGTCATTAATTTCATTGGAAATAAATATCCCAGATCCACAACTTTCACGCAGCATCACTGATAGTTCATCAATAAATAATGCAAAAATAGTCGAACTTGACTTGTCCCCCTCTGACTAGTGATTTATTAAATAGTGATGCCATTATAAACCTTTAGCAGCACATTTTGTAATAGCATTACCTGAATAAAACACGTGAATATGTTATTTATTCACAATTTCATATAATCACTCCAGTGCAAGGCACAACCCATAACAGTGTGTTGCCTTAACCTCATGTCTTAGTACACGTACATGTAAACTGTGTACACATGTAACTCCTTAATGAAATACACTGTTCAAGCAACTCATTAAATCTTTACTGTTCATGGGGCGGTATTCACAAAACATCGTAAGTAATTTCTTAAATATTTTCACTTAAATGGAAAATTTAAATATATATTTAGTTTACTGAATTCACACAATGGTTGTTGATATTTGGCAAGTAACATTTTAATACTGATGTTATTTCATTTTGTACTGTTTTTGTACGGAGTAATAGTAACTCGTGATTTAAGGATAAGGATAAAATTTATCTTAAGATGCTTTGTGAATACCACCCATGGGAACCTGATTAAATCTTTCGAAGTATGCTGTTGTGTGCATTTATAATATAATATGTTTCTATCATAGTTTGTTGTTGAATAACCCACTGTAAGAAGTATAGATTCATAGGAATTAAATCACAAGGGCAAACCACGAGTGATTTGATAACATGCAGCTATACTCCTTACCATGTGTTATTCGACAACAAAGTATCACAAATTTTGATTCTAATAATATCTTCGTGTGTATTTTAAAGCTATTGAATGAGAAGTCAATTTTTTCTATACTCTGCCCCTTTTTCTACAACGTACAATCACAGGCACGTTTCAGTGACGTCAATGAGTAATAACAAACAATATGATGTTAACTTTATTCATAAACATTGAGCAAACGGCATCCGATTCATTGATATAAGTCAAAGACCAATATCACGCCATGTTATTGATGCTATTGTGAAAGTACCATTGTAACAAACACAATAAAATTAAATTTTCAATAACGTTTACGCATTTAATACGCATTTTTGTTTCAATACACTGTATGGAAACAGTAAGTTTGTTACAATTTGTCTAGTGTACGTTTAAACACGTGCATTTTATTGTAAAATTTCCGTAAATTCTCCAGAACTATTTTTAATACATTAGACTCCGTCCATAATTATTGCTGAATAACCCATACTTAATTTCTTTCTTTGTCTATTGAAAACAAGCCTCGCGTCATTGTAGAATTTAAAATGTACCTGTCTCACAAACATCCAACAAATGTTATTTACAAAATTGAAACAGACTAAAGAAAATTATTATGAGCGATATAGCAGGATGCTGTTCTATCCGTTTTGTTTCCGGACTTGCCTTTTTCGACAGGAACAACAACACAAAGATCGATATATATGCGTTTTTATATTCAATGACTGTAATAGACAGTGACTGAAACCCTCAATTAAAAGCATTTAACAGACAAAAAAAAATTGATTTATCAAATTACTGTTAAATTAGATATGTGTCTAAACAACACGGATGCCCCCACCTATGCAGCTCTTTCTACATTATAACGCTTTGACGATATGCATACCAATTATTTGCAAAAGTAAAACAGTCCTTTTATATCGTATTTTCTATTAAATGTGTTCTGTCAGTCTGAGAAGGATAAGGTACCATCTCATAATACTTATCACTTTTGCAGGCCTCCTAGCAGATCTCAATGAAAATAAAGGTTTATATTAAGGTTCAAAATTTGCAAAATAACGGCTTTTTATTGAGATTTCGGTAAAAATAAAGAGGAAATAAAGGCTAATTTTGACATTCTAAACTGATGGATATTTAGGAAATGACCATACATTCAACATGCATACCACTATTATACTGACAAAAGACCATTGTCTACTTGTTTTTAAAAAGCATTTTATTATTTTTTAATATGAATTAAATGTAGTTCAACTGTAAATAAACAATAATTACAGAAAAACAAGCACTGCACTCTTATTATTTAAATGGGAAAACAGTCACAATCCATATAGAAAAGTACATCTTAATGAAAAGATCAAGAACAAAGAGGAAGGCATTTTGTCCTTTTTGGATGTTGTTTAAAGTATATTTTAGCAAAGTATAGAACACTTGAAGGAATGTCAGTTCTTATTCTTGCAAATAATAATTTTAGTGACTCTGATGGATGTGTACTGCCTGGTGTATAAATGATGTCTGTCAGAATGACAGAATTTAAAAAACAACACAAAATTGCAAGGTGATGGATGCTCCACAATATTCATTTTGATGGATGATCCACAATATTCATTCCGGTAAGTTTTGGGAATGAAATAAAAATCACTAATTGCAAGGCCAAATCAATAACCAAAACTGTGTTTGAGCATGAAACAAAAATACCATACAACTAGACATGTGTCCGTAGGACACGGATGCCCCCACATTCCGCTGGTTGTCACAAAACTCTGCTGATGTCGGAAAAAAATGCACCAAAATACCCAGGCGCACCAGTTCAAATGCTGACGAATATCTTTAGAAAGTTTCATCAGTCTAGCAGTTATACTTTTTGAGTTACACGCGACACAAATAAAAAAATGTCATTTTTAGCTAAAAAAAAGGTCATAACTCCACTGATGGCGGAAAAAACTGCACAAAAATACCCAGGTGCACAAGTTCACATACAGAACAATATGTTTATAAAGTTCCATCACTCTAGCAATAATACGTTTTGAGTTACATGCGACACAAGTCCAAAAATGTCATTTTTTTGCTAAAATACCCAGGTGCACAAGTTTACATGTTGATTAATATGCATATAAAGTTTTATCACTGTAGCTGTAATACTTTTTGAGTAATGTGCGACATTTCAAAAATGTCATTTTTTGCTAAAAAATGGCCACAACACCACTGATATCGGAAAAACTGCACCAAAAACCCAGGTGCACAAGTTCACATGCTGAATAATATGTTTATAAAGTTTCATCACTCTAGCATAACACTTTTTGAGTTACACACGACGAAAGTCCAAAAATGTCTTTTTTTGTTAAAAAAAGGGTCATAGCTCCGCTGATGTCGGAAACAACTGCACCAAAATACCCAGGTGCACAAGTTCACCTGCTAATTAATATGTTTGTAAAGTTTCATCACTCTAGCAGCAATACTTTTTGAGTTACGCGCGACACAAATCCAAAAATATCATTTTTTGCTAAAAAAGGGCCATAACTCCGCTGATGTCGGAAAACAATGCACCAAAAAATACCCAGGTGCACAAGCCCTGATGCTGATGAATATGCTTATAAAGTTTCATCACTCTAGCAGTTATACTTTTTGCGTTATGCGCCATACAAAAATCCGACGGACGGACGGACGGACAAGTGCAAATCTATATGCCCCCCCTCTAAAGTGGGGGCCTAAAAATGCAGATTATACAAAATCACTAACAAAATACAAAGTTCTTAACTTCAATAAAATCACGTAGTAAGAACATAATTGTAAAAGATCATCTTATCTCTGTATTTTAGCTTCTTTCGAATTTCCATTGAATTTCATACAGTAGTTCCAGAAAAAGTCTTGACACAACTAATACATGTACAGTTTGTTGAAAACAGTAGCAATGAGTAATGCAATGTAGCTGGCATGCACACTTAAACAGTAGTCACAGCATGTAAAATTCTTACCTAAAATATCAACCACAAAGAATGATCAATGTGATGGCTTATGTTAATGGCAGTCTTATGATTGTGTTATTACTGGGGTATATATACTGCGCATGAAGAGTTAATAATTATTCTTATAAGTTAAAAATATTTAATGGAAATAGAATATTCTTTGACATATCTATGATCTTGCCTATACCTTCCACTTTTAAGGCCATATATATATATATATATATATATATACTTTAACATATCTATCATATATATCAGGTTGTGATATAGTGTGATATATATTGTGATATATATACTTTAACATATCTATCATCTTGCCTTTATCACAACCTGATAATTTCCACCTTTAAGGCCATGAGTTTCTATCAATTTCTTGCTCAGAATGTAAACAAAAGTGCAGGTATTCATTTTGCTAGGCATCACTAAATACATGTACTAGCCGTACAACCAACATGGGACATTCTATTGACAGAGTAAATTACAATTTCAATCATTTTATTGTTTCTAATTGTTTATAGTTTTGATATAATTGATACAAACAAGCTTTAAACATAACGTATCTTCATTATCTTGTTCGAAAACAATAACATTCAGTATTTCTGTGTTGACCCACACAGAGCAGCAGTGGAAACCAAAAGAAGCAGGTTGCAGCAACCAGCTGCAATGCATCTTGTTCTGGACCTTTGGGAAGTCTTCAATTGATACATTCTAAGGCCTTCCAATAATGTCCAATAATTTGGTATGAAATGATAACGGTACTTTACACAAAATGTTTAGTATTACCATTAATATACAGGGTAGTTGCAGAGATATTCTGTTGATAAATATTTAAGGGTTATTGCAACACTGCTATATCCACAACGTTTTTACATGAAGTCTTGTAAAATTTAAGCTGCACAGATTTGAAATGTTTGTAAGAACATTTGCATTAGTCTTGTATGTGTTTTAATATTTATGACTATAAAAAGATACAACAAACTGATTGAAAAAAATATGAAGGTTTTGTGAGCAAATTACCAGTTTTTACAGGTTTTCCAGGAAAAATAAAGGTTTTAAAGGATTTTCCCAAAAATAAAGGTTTATAAAGGTTTTAAAGGTTTCTAGGAGGCCTGCAGTTTTGCAAAGTGATTTAAAAATCCTTCAATGCCGGTCAAAATTATGCTCTGGAAATACTCAATAGTTTTCCTTCTTATATTTGGCCTTTGAGTGTGACCTTGACCTTGGATCTAGTTATTGCATGTGACACACATTCTTATAATGCTTATCACTTTTGCCAAGTTATTTGAAAATCGTTCAATGCCAGACACATTTATGCACTGGATATACTCAAAAGGCATTCTGGCATTTAAGTTGCGGGCATAAAAATGTACCTGTTAACAAACAATACAAACAACATTCATAATAACTATACCATATGCGGTAACAGTTGCTCATAGTATGTGTCTCTGTAAAATTGCAACAGCTTTGTGAAAGATGTCGACACAAAATTTAGACGACTCCCAGTGTTCAGGAATTTCCAAACGGAGCTCAAGTTCAGAGTTTTCACTTACAAACACTAAACGGTGAACTGAATATTGGCCGTTGATTTTCTTCCGCATTTTTGCCAATTTCAATTTCATCACTTGGACCAACTTGAGGAATGTAGATTCGCATCTCAACAGGACTGTTAAGCAGCCCTGCTGTAAACAGCCTGTTCGGTGAAGACCTTACTGTTCGGATTCTGTGACCTGCCCATGCTTGTTGCCAAATGTGTAATTTTTCATTGATCTTTGGCAGAAAGACATAGTGAAGAGCAGTTATATGAATATCGTTCAGTATATCAAGAACACCTTCATCTTCCATGAAATGAAAAAGTGAATAATAGAAGCACAAAACCCCCTCATAAACGTCTCTCCAAAGTCGTTCAATCCTTTGATTATGGGTGCTTTTGCCAGTAAGCATGCTGCCTGAGCCACGAACTTGAATCATGAAGTCAGCAATACCAACTTTTTCCAGCCCCTTGTCTGTGCGTACTCGCAGCGGTACACCAAACTCTTGAACACCTTCTTGAAAACACTTCAAAACTGTAGCAGATTTGTTATTATCTGTACATTTTAAGAATGTGACCAGTCTACTACAACCGTCAATTCCACCAGAAATACCAAAATTCCATCTTATCAGTCTATGGTTCGTGTCCACATGCCATAGACGGTTTGGGCCTGTCACCTCATATTCTCTCCTATGTATACGCCTGAGGCTTCTTTGTTGCACACCACTTGAATCAACCTGATGTAAGCAATCTCGCATATCTATCTCGAAACCTGAAGAAAAAAATCATTACATAATTATAAGCAATATAAAACAAGATGGCCCTGGGTCGCTGAGTTTAGCTAGAACTGCCATGACGGTCACGGCGCAATACTCTTGCCACCTCAATCATTAACAGTTATTGGCGTTGAATAATAACATGAATAAGTATGTGGTCAGACATAGGAGTGATTTGAAGGAATATGGTAGAGGGTCACCCAAGGAACATTTCTGGGAAAGTTATATTTAAATCCAGCTAGGGGTTTCAGTCAAGGAGATTTTCAAAGTTTTCAATACAGCCATATAAGAAAAACTGCCCCGCCCCTGGCCGCCATGTTTTTTCACGAATCAAAATGATTTAAAGGAAATTGGAAGAAGGTCATCCGAGGAACATTTCTGTAAAATTAGTTTGAAAACCAGCCAGTGGTTTCAGACAAGAAGATTTTCAAAGTTTTCAATATAGCCATATAGGAAAACTGCCCCGCCCCATGGCGGACATGTTTTTTAACGATTCAAAATGATTTGAAGGAATTTGGTAGAGGGTCACCCAAGGAACGTTTCTGTGAAATTTATTTGAAATCCAGCCAGTGGTTTCAGACAAGAAGATTTTTAAAGTTTTTAGTATAGCCATATAAGTAAAACTGCCCCGCCCCCTGGCGGCCATGTTTTTTCACAAATCAAAATGATTTTATGGAATTTGATAGAGGGTCACCCAAGGAACATTTCAGTGAAAACTATTTTCAAATCCAGCCAGTTGGTTTTTGACGAGAAGCTTTTTGAAGTTTTCCAGTTTTTAAGCTTTGGTTGCCATTGCAACCAGAGTTGTCAATATATTCTAATGAATTGAAGGAATTTGTTAAAGTACCATCCAAGGAACATTTCTGCCAAGTTTGGTTGAAATCCACCTAGTGGTTTCAGAAAAGTTGTTTGAAGTAAAATGTTGACGACGGACGCCGGAAACAGACTGATCACAATAGCTCACCCTCGAGCACTTTGTGCTCAGGTGAGCTATAAAAAGTAAAAAGTGGGCCATGATGGCCCAAAGTGCTCACGTGAGTACAGGCAATAACAGAGATAGATCTGACATCTGAGTGTCACCGCCTACAAAATGACCCACATAAGATATCTTACTGTTGCTGACCTGCCAATTGACAGGTGCAATACAAATGCCCGTCTTGTCGTCTTCTGTAGTTAACCTGACAATTGACAGATACTTATACAGATGCCTGTTTGGCCTATTTCACCTGGCAATTGATAGGTGCAATACAGATGCATTCAAATTTTTGGAAAAAAAGCAGCAAATTTATTAATCAGTGTTTTTTTCACCTTTGGGTAAAGGTGGCGGGGCCCTTCAGATGGAGAATTTTGTGCCAAAAGGGGATTTTTTTTTAGAAAAGTATTATAGTAAATTTACACGTTTATATTATACTTTGTAATAAAACATTAATTAATCAAATGTTTTGCTACAAATGATAACTTAGGTAAAATGCTTTAACTTGGTTTGATGAAAAATTGCCTGGATATTTTACGAAATTACTCTATCTTAGTCAATTTTTGTCCCATTTTGGTCTTTTTTTTTCAAAATAAATCTTACATTCTCAGGGGAAGTTTTAAGATAGGGGAAAAATATATACCTTTTAAGCAGGGGAATGGGGCCGAATTTCGGCCCAAAATTGGCCATTAAAAAAAACACTGTTAATGATCCATTTAGCGTCAAAATATAGCATATAACACAGACATTGCTTTTAATAATATAATAAAGTGTCTGTTGATATAACAAGAGCTTGCTAGCAATCATCTTTAATTAGACAATGAATGCTGACAAACTGCCTGTTGTTTGCACAAGTTTGATCAAACATGATTAGAATTGCATTTTGATATGGCCTTTTATAAGCAAGGATTTAGCGGATACAGATAATTTACTAACCCAATTGAAAACGACCGAAATGAAAGACGAGCCAGCTTTTATTTAACCCAAAGAACAAATAGAATATATGGAATAAAAAAAACAACTGGTTTGATTTAACAAAGAAAAAAAACTTGAGTAGGGACCTTTTCGTCGGGTAGGTAGGCAATTGCTAATGAAGTTAATTTTCATTTTGGCCTTATGGAGTTTTTTCACAAACAATTAAGGGGCCATAACTTTGTCCTCTCTGGTCTGATCTAGCCCAGGAATTTCAGTAGATTTTGAAAACCAGGAGTCAAATGACCCCTAGCTTGAAAATAAGATGCAAGGCATAGTATTTCCTCGAGTCTAAAATGAGAAAATTGCATTGTACTTGCATCAGTAAAGCAGGATTCTGCGTCAATTAAATCCATGTGGTCCATATTAAACAATGACTGAGACCTCATGGTCAGGCCCAAACCATGCATGTCTGGTCAAGAATAGGCTATACATGAAGTCTCTGTACTCCATATTTAAGTCACACAAGAACATTTACAAAAACTGTTAAGATATATATTTCTGAGTAAAAATAAGCAGATTTTTTTTATTTATACATACACTTTAGTAATTCAAAACACCTGCAGACAGTCATTGCCATAACCTGCAAACATGTATAAATTATTGTTTTACTTTCAGGAATATTTTTTCCTTAATTTTCACTGACTTTTTTAGAATGTGATTTTTCACAGACTTTTTTCCAAATTGCCTGACAATTTTCTGACCATGAAAATAGGGGGAATAACTCTGGTGTTCCTGGTCTGATCTGGCCCATTATGAAATCTGTATCGCCTCTACAGGCCCAACTGTTGATGCATTACGGACGACAGATGACGCAGGGCAGTCCCCATATACCAATACTTTTATGTACCACTGGCTACCTTGTGCCTTTATCCAGCTTTTTCATAAATTTATTTTGTCATTTTAATCAAGCTTCATATGATTAATGTATTGTAAATACCTTTTTACATGTATGCTATTCAAATTTAGAATTGGTAACATTTTCAGATCATGAATATTAATGCCAGCCTATATAGAAAGAGCAACATAAATGAAACAAAATACTTATAGATAATACACAATGCATAATTATTATATGACAATCACTAAACTTAATATCTGCTAATGAATCAATTGTATCATATCAATATAATATACATTAACAATAAATTATGTTGTGCTTCAGGTCAGACTGTCAGAGAATTATACGTATCTTTGAATGTACGGTATTCTTTACCATTGCTAAAAACAAGATAATTACGGGGCTACAGATAACATTGAAAATACTAAACTAAATCATAATAAGAGGACCAACATCGCCAGACACCCTTCTTGCCCAGTGCCAAGATTTTTTCAGCCCATTACAACATTAGTAATCAAGTACTAAAATGGTAAGACTATTATATGTTTCAACTGTTGGTAGAGGACAATATGGTACGACTATGTTCCAAAGACGTTAGCCATGTGTCACACAGAAATAGTTTATTTTTCAAGGATGATTCAAATAAAGTCAATAGAATCACATATTAATTAAGACCTGGATGGGGCCAGTTTTAGCCCATGGCCACCAATTTTAAGAACATTGGTAAAGGACCATGTGTTGATGCTATCTACATACCAAAATGTCCATACCAAATGCCCAGCTTGAGAGAATATTTGTATCGTTTTTCCCCTTAATAAAGAATGCAACATGTAATTTTTAAACGAATACTCTTCCATATTATGGCCATACACGAGTTGTGCAAGTTTGATCATGATTAAATGAACAAGAGCACAGCCTACGGGTGCTGGACGCTCAACTTTCTCATGTTTGATAGTACTCGAGGCTTTTGTGTATAGAATAAGTGTATCACTGTCATGAAGTATTTTGAATTATAAGTCAATACCTCTTATAGATATTGAGAAATTTGACCTAAAGCAAACAATTCTAATTTGAAGAAAGGGCAATAACTCCACCAAAATCCTAAATATAGTTACCGGTACCTCATCTTGCCTACAGAATGGGTTCATAACTGTGATAAAGTATTTTGTATTTCAAGTCAATACCTCTTATAGATATTGTGACATTTTACCTAAAGCAAAATGTCTAAGTTGAAAAAAGAGCAATTATGGGTACTCAAGAAAAATCCTTGATAGTTACCTTCTCTTGTCTACATAATAAGTTCATCACTGTGATACTTTGAGTTTCAAGTCAAAACCTCAGAAAGGTATTGAGAAATTTGACCTAGAGTGTTCACAAGCTTTTTCTTCGATTTGGTCAGGTGACCTAGTTTTTTTACCCTTCGTGACCCAGTTTTGAACTCGTTCCAGATAAATGTGACTTTTAGAGTGTTCACAAGCTTTTTCTTCAATTAGCCCTAGTGACCTAGTTTTTGACCACACATGACCCATTTTTGAACTCTTCTGAGATGTCATTGGGATAAAATTTAATGTTCTAAGCAAGTTTCATGTTGATTGGGCAAATACTGTGGCCTCTACAGTGTTCACAAGTTTCATGTTGACAAGCTTTTTCTTCAATTTGACCTGGTGACCTAGTTTTGGACCCCAAATGACACAGTTTTGAAAAAGTCTGAGATATCATTGGGACAAATGGTCTGTGCAAGTTTCATGAATATTGCGCAATAAATTTGGTCTGTATAGTGTTCACAAGGTAAATGTTGACGACGGACAACGCACGAGGGACAAAAGGCGATCACAAAAGCTCACCATGAGCACACAGTGTTCCTGGCCCATCATTGCTCTCGGATCGAATGGTCATAGATGAACTGTGCAAGTTTAGTCAACAAGGAATGAAAAGTTCACAAACAAGGGGCAATAACTGGTCTTCCTGGTCTGATCTGGCCCATATTGGACATTGACTGAGACCTTATTGTCATACACAAGCAGTGCAAGTGTATATCCTCGACATTGTCCGTTTTCTTCATTTTTCTCACGAACAAGTGGGAATTCCTCTGGTGTTGGTACCCCAATCTAGGCCATTTATGGATTATTTTGAAATCATCTTGCCATACACACGCTGTGCAAGTTTAGTTAATATGAGATGAAAAATGAAGTATCAGGCTCTCCAGCTGTTATCAGTGTTTCCTTTTTTGTTTTCAAGTGCTCCTAGTTTTTCTTAAATCCTTCTAGTATTCCCAGTTTTGCATTAGCAGCATTATGTGGGAAAGTTTCAATTTTTTGTTTTGAATGTGTCTTAAAGACCTTTTTGCAGAAAACAATGTAGAGGCGTCCAGCTAACTTGTCTGTGGCAGTGTGGTTCGGTGTCACTGATAAATAGTTTGGCCTTCACCCTGGCCCCATGATGATGTAAGATAAGCCTCAGACAAAACCATTATACTTATACATAAGTGTATATTTGTGACATTTGAAGTACATTTAGAAGCAGTAGCATGTGTTCTGAATATATTATATTGGATGTACATGTTTTGCATACAATGGCCAAGACCTCATTTAATTCAACAATGCTTATGCTGAGGAGAAAGAGTTGTTACCAAATACATTTGTAGATTACACAAATTTATTACTTCAATATTTTAAAATTATGGAAAAGCTGTGTCGTAGAATGTACATTTTGGGTCTGCTTATTATATTTGGTAACAACTTGATTTTGCTTTGCTATGATCAGTGACTGACACACAACTCACAAGTTGTTATCTCAAATATCACTGTATCAGAGTGTTTGTGATTTATGTCTGTTTAGGGTCATGCTTGTGTTTGTGTCTCTGTTACTGCCCTTGTTTCTGCCTGAAGTAATCTTGTCTTGCTACTAGCGCTACTTTGTCTTATTTATAAAAGCATGCAATCCATACTATTTAACCATTCCCGCAACTACTTTTTATATATACTAAAACAGAAAAGAAACACTCACTCTTGCTTTGGATGTGCACGTTGCTTGTTCTTAGCATGCTAAATTGTACTTGCATTACCTAATATATCTACCCTTTGATTAAGATAAGATAAGATTTATTTAAAGTCGGCAAGACAAATAACAAAATAACATTGTATGCACTTGTCTAGATGTACATGTTTATGTAGTTTGGAGTTTTGTTTTTCAATAATAATTGTTTCTGTAATATTAGACATATAGGCCTTTCTTAATATTAGCCTCATGCAAAGAACATGAGATCTCCAGAGCAGGCTGAGATGGGCAGATGTAAACACTGCATTACTGATAAGCAGTATGCTTGCTTCGTATAGTGACCGAGATACACATAACATTCCAAAATGTACATTTACTTTTGTTGAACATTACGTTAAAGCAAATAAGTTTTCATCTGGCAATAAATCAATCTCATGCTACCATTTCTAAAGTGAGGGATATTAATACATAGCCTTAAACGTTCAGTTTGTGTTTCTATTGCACATTTCATGTATTGAATCAAGATCCATAGTGAACTGTTAAACAAATCTAATATCCACCCCAAGAGTTATTTGTGGCCATTAACTACAGATTCTTATCTCAAGTTTAGGTTAACAAGTAGGGAACATGCAAAATAGACATATAAAACAATCAAGCATAAACTACTAGTATCAAATGAGGTGCAATCATTCTCGGGTAAGAACCTCAGGACATTTCTATGAATTACTGGTACACAAACTTGTTTCCCTACAAACTACCATACATACTATATTATTTTGTTCAACCAACAGATTTGGGTTGTAAGAAAAATGAACCAAGATTATTAATTATCATAAGGTATTGACACAAATGGTCTGCACTGGACTTGAATTGTGATTGTTTTGTTTGGTGTGAAAATGACTATTATTTAGAAACTATCTTCTTCAACAGAGATGTGTGCAAAAATATCAAAGTTAAAGTTGGTTTGATATTTTATTATTGCTTCATTAAGTTATTAAGACATGCTATTATCCACAGCTGGTTAGCTAAACTAAGTATTAAATTAAATTTAATGGAAACAATTAAACAATATCTATCTCAGGAATTTTCATTTATATTGAAGCAACCATTCAAAATTATTTTTTTCATTCCAAAGTCAACAGTAACTGGTCAATAGGTAAATAGAAAATGAAAATACCCATTTTGTTTGGGGTTGAATGATGCAATGGGATTCCTTATGAGTAATCTCCTTGGCGCCTAAAATTTCCTCACAACAGTCAAAACACTAGGAACTGCCCCTTTCTTCTTTAATAGGTATCCATCAGGCATAATCATCTTTTTCAAGTATTTAGACAATTATGTTGTTCTAAAAATCGTGATGTTTAAGTAAATATGACACGACCTGTGTTGTATTATAACATACACTATTATGGGAAATTAGAATAAGAAATCTAACATACAATAGACTGTTTTATTGCACCAATGTTTTATATGCAGTTAGCACTATGTAAGTCAAAGGTTTTACAAAGTAATTATTACAGTAAACATCTGCATTCATGACTGCATCAGAAAAAATGAATTTAAAACAAAACAGAATATTTGTATACATTGAGAAAAGTTTGACAATAAAACAAAACTGTATTCATGCATGCATGAACACAGTTTTCTAGGACAGTGAAAACAATCAAAGACAAAATCAGTTTTAAAGAAAGAGTAATTAAAGAATGTGAATACTGTCATTAATATCGTGTGTATTAAATAACCATAATAAAAGAGAATGAACTGCCCAGTTATATGTGAGAAAACTACACATAACAGTTCCATTCTATGTTTGATGTCTTATTCTAACTTCTCATAATACAGTGTTATAAGTATTAAACCATATTATTCTAAAATTAATAACAGTAGTTTGTTTTTATTTAAAACAATGCTTAATTTCTTGGTTGATATTGTGCAAAATAATTTCAGTTAAGGAACAGAAACATTGGAAAAAAACTCAAAACTAAAATACTATTTTCACCACCCATTGCTCTGTTTGTCCTCATTAACAGGAAATAAAGGAAAGTTTATTTGTGAATCATATCTTACAGTTGAGTTACAGTTGTATTCACAACAATGTTAATTACAAACTTTGTTTTATTGCATGATATTGCCTGGAAACTTCACCTGTAGTGGCCAGTGCTATCAGTAATCAATATTTACAACTGACCCATCTCAACCTCGGGCTGAGAATGGAATGTCACGCATGCATACAATTGACCAATCGCTGACCATTCTGTAGCCATGCCCACTAAAATCAGGGGAGATCACTCTAACACTCTCCGACATCGGTCAATGTCAAGATTTTGAACGCGGAAGTGGCATTAAGTGATGTCCCCGATGATATATGACTAACATATATCAAAAGGGACATCTCATTGAAAAGGAAGAAAAAGGCGCATGGATTTATATCCGGATCATACGTTCACGACGTGAAATTGTATGCGAAATCGCCTTCAGCGCTGGAAATCCACGGCCGTGTTTTCCCCAGCCAGCGGAAAAATGCCCAACCCCACAGAGTGCATTTCTCATTAAACACAGACACTAAGTCTGTCACTGATGCTCTGTGCACCTGTCAAATAGGGTAAAGTAACCCATTTATCATCATCATTTATAGAATAAACGAAAAATCTTCATATATGAATGTATACAATATGTGGGTGGGGTAATTTTTACCATAAATTTCTCTAATTATCACAAATATTATACGAATAATTAACAACATATACACCTAAGTAATCTTGTTTTCTTCTGTTTTGTTAAGTTAATACTAAAGTTAAGAATTTGTGGAACATGCCTGCCAGTATAATTTACATTACTACACAGATTGCAATTTACAGACAAACCACTGGTATTTGTTCGCATGGAGTGGCCTTGATACTTCTGCTAGAGCAGTGGAAGCTGTGGGGATGTAAAGAAATTCCATCAATGCTGTCGTGTACTAGCATGCCACAGCAGTGGGGCAAGCCACGGGGTGAAAAGATCACTGCAGAATCCGTGGCGAAAATGATATTAGCAAAAGCCGCGAATACCAATAGGAAAAGAAAACCTGTAATGGCAAATTTTACAGACAATAGGTAACTATCAACAATTGCATTTCTATCAATGATAAATTATCATTGCATTTAATTAATTAAAAATATTTTAACAGAATGTTTTGTCCTTCATCAAATAATAATAGTTAATATTTCTTTAACAAGCAAAAATATTCGTAACTAATCGGTCAAACATGATGAAATTTACACATTCTCCAATGTTTTTTCAAATAATGATTTACAGCATTCAGTATTTTTACATGCAATCAATGGCTTTAAAACAATCGCATTAACAGTATTGTCCAGAGACATACAGATGCATACACCATTCCATTTACTATGAGTAAACCAACATATCTAAAATAATCTTAATAACAATGTTCACAGTTGTGATTTATTTTACAGGAAAATACAGGTGACAAGCGATGACATCTCCTCCCTACAGGAATTAAAACAGTCGCCAATTTCGTACCTGGTCGAGAATAGTAAAGAATCAGATGTGCACATCAGCACTCAGTATGGTACCCAAGTAATTGGGTCAGGGCTTTCATACCATGTAAGTATCATGGAATGTAAGTAATTGTATCTTAGCACGATCATATTAATTTCCATGCACTTATATGCAGCAGAATTTTGCACAAACATGCGTCAGTGTATCCTAAAACTAAAACAGTCTTAAAAAATAGGGGTCACCGGCCTTGTTCCGGAAATATTGGGTTTTGAATCCGGTACCTGTCGAAGCCCTTTTTTCAATTTGTGTGACTAGCAATGTGGAATTATATCAAGCGTTAACATTCTAAAAGGATGGAGATTTTTGAACAAATCTTTTTTAAATGTTTCGTTTGGCAAATACAAGTGCAGTTTAATGATAAATCGTGCTTTATGTACAGTTACCATTAAAAAAAATGACTTTTAATGGACGCTTAACCACGTTAATTATGCATTTAATATGTCTGTGAAACCATCAAAAAATAATCAAATATAGAAATATCTTTTGTTCCAAACGACAGATTTTGTTAAAAAAAAAGTCCTAAATTCATGCGTCATTGTATACTGGAAACTAAAACAGTCTTAAAAAATATGGATCACCGGCCTTGTTCCGGAAATATTGGGTTTTGAATATGGTACCTGTTGAAGCCCTTTTTTCAGTTTGGATTTTTATCAATGTTTTAACTATATACTTTTAGGAGAGCTTTTTTCAAACAAGGTTATGGTTCTTGCAACTGATATGTTTAACATGTTTTGTTTGGCAATAAACAAGTGTATTTTGATAATAATAAACGCTCTACCTGCATTTACTGTTAAAATGATGAATTTGACTGGACATTTAAGTAGCTCAAATGCCTACTAAACTATATAATGCTTTCTGAAAAGTCATTTTTTATATGAAATGCATCAATATATTTTGTTCCAAACGACAAATTTTCTTAAAATTTCGCACATACATACATCAATACACCAAAACAAACATAAACAGAATGAATCACCGAAAAGGTTTGGCAAATATTGGACTTTCAATAGGGTACCTGTGTTGCATTTATCATGTTTCGTTTTAACATTGTGTACATAAACAACGTATCGATTGCCAAAATAAAATGATATATTTAATGGATCTTTTCTGAACTGATTTGTTTGAAAATACATTGTATGAGTGTGTTTTTCTTATTATTATATATGCTCTATGAACTTTTACTATTGAAAAAATTTATTTGAATGGTCATTAGAGATGGTCAAATAAGAAAATGTACCGACTATACCTGTTGAAACATCAAAATACATATATGATCAAATGTATGAATATATAAAGTTCCAAATCTCAGATTTTCTTCAAGCCTGGCTTAGACATTTGTCAATGTATAACAAAACTAAAACAGTCATAAATAGTATAGGCCACCGTGCTTGTTTGGGAAATAGTGGACTCTGAACATGTTAGCTGGTGAACCTTTTTATCGTTCACGCTAAGTCTTCAAACTGTAAATTTTCAAAAGATGGATTGAACATATCTGTTGATTTTAAATTGGTTTCAGATGTTTTGACAATATGTAAAGATATTGTGATTAATGACACATTACATAAACACTAACCATTGACTGGAACTCATAGACTTACAAAGATATACATTTATCAATTGAAATTAGTATATTGTAACCTATTAACAATAAAGAAAAAATGAAGCAAAAGGAGAATTTAACCCAATTATGTTCTTTTTGTTGCGAACGTCTTTAAGTCTCTTTTATTTGATTGATTTTAGTTTAATAAAGTCTTTCGATGGAAACTGGTTAATGTGAAACCATTTTTGTTGAAGCATGAACACATTGTATTGTCATTCTACACGCCACGCGAAGCGTTTTCTACAGACAAAGAAGAAAATTTATGTTGTTAAATTGCCAATAAACCACTCGAAAAAGTAGTTCCGCAACTGTAAAGTATAGTTTGCATTGTAATTGCAGAATAGATTGTCCGGTCATCTTAGAATCGAAATAATTTTCGCTTTATCGCTGTTTACCTGCAAATAAACAACGATTTTTCGATCTGTTGCGTGTATCTTAAACGCCCTCGAGGTTTTATTCCTGTGCATGAGAACTCAGAATCGTCGTTTATTTACAGATAAACAACTCAAAATCGAAAAATATTTCTTATTTTTATTATATAGAACTGCAATAGTGTTCGTCGTTTAAAAACATAAATGTATTATGTAGACTTTCTTACGAACAATTAAATAGTTTTTAGCTTCGGGATGTACTTTTCATTTAGGCGTAAAAAACGTGTTTGTTTCAGGTTATCCGACCTATCCTAAAAATATGCCCCGACCCTAGAACATTTTATTGGGGTTGTCAGATTTTATTTATTTTTTATTATTATTTTGTGTGTGTGTGTGTGTGGGGGGGGGGGGGTATTTACCTTTTACCAATAATTAAATGTTTTTTGGGATAAATAGGTGTTGTGTTTTCATAGCATCCACTTCAAAACAGTGTTTAATGTTAATACCGATATATTTTAACATTCATTTAGCTTTCCAATCTTAAAGTTGACCATTTACCAAAGTAAAAAAAAAATCCCTACCTACCTACCCAATTTTTTTGGGCATGTAACCTGAAAAACGTATTTTTTTTTTTTACGCCTTAACCACCGAAAACAGAAACACATTTCTTAAGCGTATTATTATAAAACCGGCAAATCCCTATGTTTAAAACCATATTCATTAAATTTAGTGCATATTATAATCACATATTGGACCTTAAAAGCAGCATGTTATCGTAAAATTATCTGTATGCGAAAGCTGGTGATGCCTCTGGAGTAAATCAGTATGTACATTAGTGTATTTTCCGTTCGTACCAAGCGTTTTCGAACATAGACATTATAAAATGTCTTTCGTAAATAAGAAACAGTTTTCAATCGAATAAACGTCATTTACGTTAAAAAAAAATTAATGCCAATTTAAGATGTATTGAATTATATTCTATGGACTGCGGTTTTAAGAGAACATATAACATATAATTCTTTAACATATATTTATCATCTTTATATAGCTTCCATGTGTATCAGTTACTAGTGCAAAAATATTATTAATACATGAATAGCTATATGCATATATAGTTATAGTATATAATATAGTTATTAAATAAATATAAACCTACAGTTAATTAGATGTTATAAAAGCACACTCGTAGGCAAAACATCTGGGCCCAGTTGCTCAAAACTTTATCGGCCAGTTAAGCTAACGGCCTGTTAACTTTATATGTAAATAAAACTAATATTACAAGCATCTCGCTTATGAAGCATTTGACAATTATTTGAGCATATCAGTTCATTTAAAATAAATGCAAATTTTAACATTTATTATTTAATTAAACCTCATCTTAAAGTTAACGGCTGTTAGCTTAATTGTCCGTTAAAGTTTTGAGCAACTGGGCCCTGATACATTTGTAATTATAAATGCATTAACCGCAATACCTGTGGAGCGCTGTGTGTAATCACTTAGTACGTAGGAAAGAAAGTATGAGACACACACACGTACAGTTCACACACGTATAGCTCGCAATAAATCAACCGGACCCTTCAAATTCAGCGTTGATACGAGATTACTGGGATTAGACTTGTGTGGAGAAGAGTTTGATAGAACAAGACTGAAAATGAAATGTTTACATGACCCGTGGTCAGCACAGAGGGGACTGACATATTTATGTGCTGCGAAAAGTAAGGAGAGATATCCAATGCGTACATGCTTTGCGCATAACAGTCTTAATTTAATGCATTCATCTAACAGTTTCCTTTATAAAAGCAGCTTTACCTTTATAAAAGCAGTATGACAACGAAAAGAATGTGTTGTATAGATTCACTATAATATTTGTTTAATATTTATTATTTGTTATATGGTTCTTTATATCTGTTTTTATGCAATAACATGCATAACAGTCAACATGTCGACTAATCCTGAACGGGCCGAAATAGCCAATGGAGCGTTTAAATTTGGGGATATCGATTGTTAGTGGCCTGCAAAGTAAAAGTAGGTCACGCGATTCAATCTCTCGCAATCACCCTACAAAGACCCCCAAAAAATAAAATTGTGTGATTCGGGCAACGGTCTCAAAAAAGCTAGGTAGGGTAGGGATTTATTTTTTTTGACAGTTTTTTTTTAAGTTGTTTTTAAGTGTAGCAATAAATGCCAAACGAATGACAAGCACCTAACCGGCAATACTATTCATCCATGAAGAGATCCAGAATACTCAGTTAATAATATAAAGCGTCTTTTCGACACGGATTATCTAGTTAATCACGAGTATTTTCCTTGAAAAGTACACATCTGACAAATTCAGAATGGGTCCCTCTTCAAAACAGCAAAATTTCACCCTTTCTTACATTTTAATTAATTAAAATTGTGTATGCAATATGTAAATATAATGCGTATATCATGTGATTTATTACAATTGCAGTTTCTAAAATAGTCAATTTATTAAAACTGTAATTTTAAACTAATGACACCCCTACTTTCGCTATTTACTTGTATGTAACCCAAATATTTACCCGAGTTTCCTGGAAGACCACCAAATTAATGCGCTACATCGGTTATTTAATACTCGTTGCGAAAGTGTTTTGTATTGTTACCAATTCTCATTCTGAATATTTTGACAACAAATTGACTGCAATTTATTTATTTTAAACTGAAGTATGGAAAATCGAGCGAGCGCTTGCATCGTACAATGATCTATAAATAAACATGTTTATTTATAGATCTTTGTATCGTATGACTTACTTTTGACTCAGTAGGCTACGAAGCACTAACAATTGGTGCTCCTAGCTACTACGCTTCATCGGTTATTCTGGCCCGTTGCAGTTTGACTTGTTAACTGGCATATATATAATTCCGTTTGCATAAGATAATTAGCTCGAACGAAATATTTTGTTCGTTACTTACAAATAAGTTTGTATTATGATGTCGTATACCACTGAACAAGAAGCCACATTATAAAGTTTAAAGGTTGGAAATTCAATACCTAACTTCATTCACATAAATGTTTGCTTTTTAGCAAAAATGCACTCATAATTCACATGCTTTTAGTTTCTTTTGTCGCAAACAGTTTTTCTACGCGTTTTGATTACTGATATCTGGGATCCCAAAATACGACTTTCAGTTTCGCATTTTTTCTGCTGCAATAACCTCACGCGATATCCTCGGATACAAAGCAAAAAATCTACACTGTTAAAGAGCGGGTTAGTATCAAGGATGTGGCTGGTGGCATTTACAGGTTGGTGATATTTTTTTACAAACTTAATGTTTCGTCTTATAAACACGTTAAATGTAAACAGTGCAGTTATGGTAATCGACGATACTAGATTAAACACAATGAAGTTTTACTGTATTTTTATTTTTATCAAAATAAACGGTACAAACTACACTGTTAGTTTGTATAAAATGCACTTAACCGATTCTAAACAACGTTCGATGACAGAAAATCATATACAGGTAGGAGGTACTTGTAATAAGGACTGTATTTGTGTAAAACACACAACATGCAATACTTAATTAAACTGTAATTCGTTATTACTCAAGCCGTTTCAAATCTATGCTATGCTTTACAAAGCCGTGTATTTTTATTTTAGAAAAAAAACATCGAGCATTTGTTATAGAGAGCACTAGATGTCTAACATCGGAAAAAGGATATAGAAGTGGTGGCAGTGGCGGGGCTGTTGGAGCTGGTGGTGGTGGTGGCGGCGCTAGCGGTGGAGGAGGCGGCGGCGGTGTGGGCGGCGGTGGTGGCGGGGGTGGAGGTGGAGGCGATGGCGGCGGCGGCGGTGGGGGCGGCGGCGGGGCGGTGGAGGCGGGGGTGGAGGCGGAGGCGGGGGTGGAGGCGGCGGCGGGGGAGGTGGAGGTGGTGCGGCGGTGGAGGTAGTGGCGGTGGTTAAGGCGGGGGCGGCGGTGGTGGTGGCGGCAGGTGATGAAGATATAAAATAGAGGAATAACAGGTGGTGGTGCAGACGGAATGTGTTCAACTCCGTACTGTTCAAAGGCTCGATTGTGAGATGTTTACACTAATGCAGAAAGACTTTTTAATCAGCACCTTATCTCGTAATATAATATAGAAAACGATTTAAAGAACTAAACCTGAGTCACTGAAGCGCTTATTGTAGAGGCATTGTGTACACATGTTCTTAATTTCTTTTGTAAATTGTGCAATATAACGTTTCTGATAAAACGAATATAACACGTTCAGCTTTGTATAATGTGTGCATTCATGTATGGTTTAACATGTCGTAAATATAATATAAATAAAATAACCACTTTGTGTTATTTTTACATGCATTCAACAAACAAACATCGCATTAATTTGTCATATGCGGCGGGTATGTCACTTTAAGGTAATATAGTAAATAGAAGATATTTGTTTGTTTCGGTAGAATGTCGATTTTAATTCACGAGTGATCGTATAAATTTATATTTTCACGAGTGAATACAAAGTTTATATTGTACCGAAACCAACAAATTTTCTTTTTATTGTATGCTTTTCCACCGTTTTTTTCTTTTCATTTTAATTGCTATCTAAGTGGTTTTTTTTTTTGAAAATATCGCGGGACTCTTGACAATTTTGAGTCCGGCATCGTTGACGGTCCGTTTCATTTACTGTTTTCAATCGGGAACCAGTATGAAGCAGCGAAAATTATCAGAGTGGTAATTATTATAATTATCATTATTATTATTATTATGACGATTATATTGGTGGTGGTGATGATGATGATGATGATAATGATGATATAATTAGTATATTGGGGATTATTTATCATGCTGGCGATTATGTGATTAACGATTGTGATGATGATGATTATGATAATGATACTAATGAATGATCATAATAATGATGATGATGATGGTGATAATAATGATGATGATGATGATGAAAATCATAACGATCTTGGTAAATGATGAGTATGACAACGATTCTAGTGATGATACTGGCGATGATAACTATGATAATGACGATAAAACGTTATTGATGCAATGAGTGAATAAATGTACGAACTAGTAAGCCAGGCAGCGAGTAGGTGGAAAAGTAGGCATGCCTTATAGATAAAGGAAATTACAATTAATTTATGCAATTCATGAAAATGCCTTGAAACTTATAGCTGAAACACTGTACATGTCACTCTTATTACAGTGATATGACTTATGCCAGCTTATAAGTGATATTATTTGGCCATACATATAATTAACAAATTTTAATTACACTGTTTAAACCTTTATTTGATTTATAATTTCAAATCAAACAAATAGTAACACAGTTAATTCACACATATATTCTTATGTCTTTTCTAAACCAAAACATCTATTTCTGGTTAATAATGACACAATGCTAATGTACATAAGTGCAATAAATGTTCATCAGTGAAATACAATTGTCAATTTATATTGCATACAATATATTTTAATGACTGAACATGTTTACTTTCATAATAAATGTATACATGATGTGAAGTATTACTTATATATATTTGCAAATCAACCATTTCAACTGTATACAAATAATGGGCATATTCCTAAAGTTAAATATCTACATTAAAATCTTCACTGAAATAATTTTATGCAGTATAGGCTCAGGCAATGCACACCATCAAACAAATCGGTACTACATAATTGAACATATTTAAATTTAATTGCTACAGATAAAATTAATTAAATTATCATTTTAAACATAGAATAAGTTTACTTTCACCTTTCAAAAGGACAACACATGCTTGGAGTATGTTCCAAAGTTTGTAAGATGTCCTTATTAATGCTTTGTTTGCTACACACGGTTAATATTCACATTTTATAACTTATTGATATAAAATTCTTATTGTAGAAAGTTTGTTTTTTTTATTTGAAAATTTATAATCTCATGATCAATCCACTAGATACAATAGTAATCACACAGATGAACAGCGAAATTTCTGTTTATGAACTTTCTTGTCTTGTGAAATTGGAAGAGATCAGTATCACACATGTTGTGGCTTTTTTCTGTTCTTTCTATCTTCTTACTGTTGTACTGATGCCTTGCAGTGGAAACTGCACGCTGAAAAATATAACAGTTTAAATTAATTATTAATATCAATAAATTAATCATTTATTTATTTATTTGTAGTTTGTTTGACCAATTCATATTATTTTAATAAGGATAATGGTTTTTATTAACATAAGATTGAAATGTATCATTTGTTGTTAATTATTTAAAATAATAGAAGATTGTATTTAAAGATATATAAATAAGCATTACTAAATTTCTGGTGGATTTTATTCAATAGTAAACAACACTTCCGAATATCCGAAATATATGTATGGATGTTCACAGGTTATTCAGTATATTTAATCGATATACGTTCAACGAGATAAAAATCAGTAATAGATCGCGAGATATACTAAAATGAAAAATGATGTTCGGTTACAACGTCATGCAAAACGAACGCAAACAATTTTGAAAACTATGTTTTTATGTATGACATACCGATTGTCTGCCATATTGTTTTGTCCATGAGTAATCTGCCATGGATTGGTTGACGTCAGACTACGCTGAAAAGTAGCGCATATCCATAATGAGTACACAGGTCTGTTAGACCCGTGTAGACACAACGGTGTATTACTCGCAATGGTTACTTTCTCATTTGTACTCTTATCAGTTACCACTGTCACCACGAGGATTTTACGTTGTCCACGTTTTTATTATGTGCTGTAGTTGTGCGGCTACACATACAGTTTAAATGACATATATACACGCTGTTAATTTGTCTAAAATGTATTACAATGATTATGTACTGAGTTATTGAGCGAAATCTAACTACCATAGAAAGTGCTTGTAAAAATGTCAGTGGTCATGTAAAGAACAACAACAACAGCAACAAACAAACAAAAGCCATACAATGTTATGTTATTTTATTTTTCGCTGCTACTCCAGTCGTTTCAAATCTATGTGATGCTTTACAATGCCATGTATTTTTATTTCAAACAAAAAACATCGAGCACTTGTTATAGAGAGCACTACATGTCTAACATCGGTAAAAAAATAGTGGTGGCAGTGGGGCCGCGGTGGTGGCGGTGAAGACGGCGGTGGCGGTAGTGGCGGTGGTGGTGGCGTTGGTGGTGGTGGTGGAAGCGGTGGCGGTGGTGGGGCGGCGGTGGTGGTGGTGGAGGTGGAGGTGGAGGTGGTGGTGGAGGTGGAGGCGGTGGTCGTGGCGGTGGTGGCGGCGGCGGTGGAGGCGGTGGTGGTGGCGGCGGCGGTGGAGGCGGTGGTGTTGGCGGCGGCGGTGGTGATGGTGGAGGCGGTGGTGGTGGAGGCGGTGGTGGCGGCGGTGGTGGCGGCGGTGGTGGCGGCGGCGGTGGTGGTGTTGGCGGCGGTGGTGGTGGCGGTGGCGGCAGTGGTGGTGGTGGCAGCGGTGGTGGTGGTGGAGGCTGTGGTGGCGGCGGCGGTGGTGGTGGTGGAGGCGGTGGTGGCGGAGGTGGTGGCGGCGGTGGTGGCGGCGGCGGTGGTGGCGGTGGAGGTGTTGGCGGCGGTGGTGGTGGTGGTGGCGGTGGCGGCAGTGGTGGTGGTGGCAGCGGTGGTGGTGGTGGAGGCTGTGGTGGTGGCGGCGGTGGTGGTGGTGGCGGCGGTGGTGATTGTGGCGGCGGTGATGGTGGTGGTGGCGGCGGTGGTGGCGGCGGTTGTGGCGGCGGTGGTGGTGGCGGTGGTGATGGTGGCGTCGGTGGTGGTGGTGGAGGCTGTGGTGGTGGAGGCTGTGGTGGTGGAGGCGGTGGTGGTGGAGGAGCTGGTGGTTGTGGTGGCGATGGTGGTGGCGGTGGTGGCGGTGGTTGTGGTGTGGTGGCGGTGGTTGTGGTGGTGGTGGCGGTGGTGGAGGCGGTGGTGTTGGCGGCGGTGGTGGTGGTGGCAACGGTGGTGGTGGTGGAGGCTGTGGTGGTGGCGGCGGTGGTGGTGGTGACGGCGGTGTGATTGTGGCGGCGGTGGTGGCGGTGGTGGCGGTGGTGGCGGCGGCGGTGGTGGAGGCGGTGGTGGTGGTGGAGGAGGTGGTGGTGGTGGAGGCTGTGGTGGTGGAGGCGGTGGTGGTGGAGGAGGTGGTGGTGGAGGAGCTGGTGGTTGTGGTGGCGTGGTGGTGGTGGTGGTGGTGGTGGTGGTTGTGGTGGTGGTGGCGGAGGCAGTGGTGGCGGCGGTGGTGGTGGAGGCGGTGGTGGTAGTGGTGGCGGCGGTGGTGGTGGTGGCGGCGATGTTGGTGGTGGAGGCGGCGGCGGTGGTGGCGGTGGCGGCGTTGGTGGTGGAGGCGGTGGTGGTGGAGGCGGTGGTGGGTGCGGCGGTGGTGGCGGCAGTGGTGGCGATGGTAGGTGATGTGGACATGAAAAAGACCAATACCTGGTGGGGGTGAAGATAGAAGCATCATTGTGCTTAACTCTTTATTTATAAAAGGCTCGATTGTGAGATGTTTTACATTCATGGAGGTATATTCTTTAATAAGCACGTGTTTTAGATCACTCATATTATATAATATAGACAACGATTTTAATTGTACATAAATAATTCACTTAAGTACATATTGTAGAGACATTTAGTATGCACGTTCTTAATTTCTTTTGTAAATTGTGAAATATAACGTTTTATATAATATGAATACATGTTCAACTTTTCGAACTTCGTGCATTCATTTATTGTCTAATATGTCATAAATAATATATATATTAGTTGTCATTTTCATTTCACAGAAATAATAGCAGTTCGGACTGCCAGTTCCAATTCAACATAAATCTTCGTTCGATAACGAAGTTGTTGTTAATAATGATAATGATGATGATGATTTTTTTTATTCATTATTTTAATTATTATTAGTACGATGATATCGGTGCTAATCACGATGATGCTTGACTATTGTGTTGATGATGCGGAGGAAGTGGAAGAGGATGAAGTTCATAAAAAAGATGGTTATGGTGATGATGATAATGATGATGATCATGACGATCATGATGCTCATGATTATCATGATCATTATTATCATGATGATGATGATTAGGGTGATGGTGATGTTGATGATGATGAATAAGAAGAAGAGGATGATGATGATTATTATTATTATGATTATGTTGATAATGATGATGATGATGACTATGACAATGATCGTAGTGATGATAACGGTGATGATAATTATAATGACGATGGTGATGTTGATGGAGTATTAAGTGAATGACAATTAAGCGAGGCAGCGAGCGGCTTCATAATCAAATCAATACAAGTCGCATTTTCCGATCTAAATCGAAAGTGAAAATGCAGTGTTAATCATTGGGATTCCCAAACCCTAAATATAGGTAATGCTTCAGCAGGCTATAAATGCAAACACTAGAAAGCGTAAAGATAAAATTCCTAGTATGATCTGTACTTTTCGTTTCTCACAATGTGTTTGCACAACAACTATATGTTCGTCGTTAATTGATGATCCACACGTTGTTTTGCATCCTGAACGTTTTATAGTAGTTGCTTTGATCTGGATATTGGTCAGAAGTGAGTATAGTGCATTTAATATTTATTTTATCAAACATTCATCGAAAATTCATCCGCATTACTGTATAATAATAGTTTTTTTTTCTATCGTCTTCGTAGTCGTCGTCATCATCATTATCATCGTCATCATCATCACAAGTAGCAGCAGTAGTAGTCTTATTTATAAGACGTGCAATAAATATGCTTAAAAAAATATAATCAATTGAGGGAGGGCGACTTTTTTCTTTTATTGAAGTATGTTTTCTCTTACTCGTTTATATTGGCATCTAATTCAATACATCGTAATTTTTGTAATAGTTCTTATGAACGTTTATGGTGTTTATTCGTCCGAAATATGTTTCTTCTTTACGAAAGGCATTTTATACTGTTTTGTTTAAAAGCGCTTTGTACGAACGGAATATACTATAATGTACATGCTGGTTTACTCCAGAGTCATCGCCAGTTATCGCATACAGAAAATAGACGATAGCAAGTTACCAAAATGTTAATAATTCACAGATTTCAATGCGTAGTTCTTGTATTCTGTTCGGTAACATACCCATTAGAAACAATTTCTGCAAAGTTTTATTTTTATTAACATATAATTTTTGGACTGCAGCTTTAAAACCCGGGCGCGATCGTCAAAAAATAGCAAAATACTACAAATGTGTCCACAGACACGGATGCCCCAACTTATGCAGCTTGTTCTACATGGCGCCGCTTTGTCTATATGTATACAAATTATTTTGCAAAGGTAGAATTGTCCTTTAATATTGTACTTTCTGCTAATGTATTCTCTTATTCTGTGAAGTAATTCGAGGTATAACAAATTTCCAATCAATAGTTTTAGTCCTGACAAAAAGCATTTAAGTGTAGTAATTAAAGTTTCGGGGCAATTATGAGTTATGGTTCTTGTATTCTTCACTTACTCTTGCTATTTTAAATCATTCTGTGAAGAATCAACAAAATGCCTTTTATCATTTTTGAATTATGTTTTGCACCATCATCAATAAAGGGAAGTAATTCACTAACTTCACAAGTCAGGTTCTTAGATGGGACACACCATCTGGTGATGGTGATTATTTCTGCCAATTTATCAGAAAATCCCCGTATTCATAACAATATTATGCTCTGGACAATTATTTGACCTTTGACCTTGATTAGTGACCTTGACCTTTCAACTACATACCAGATTCTTGCACGTCACATGCGGTCTCATAATTCTTATCACTTTCTGTAATTTGAAAATTCTTTTATTCCGGACAAAATTAAACTTCAGTCATAAAAACTGGCTGAAACTCCTATATTTGAACTTTGACCTTTAAATGTGACCTTGACCTTGATCCAAACGACCTGGTTGTTGCACGCCACATGCCGTATCATAATGCTTATCACTTCTGTTAAGTAACTTGAACATTCTTCCTTCCCGGACAAATTATTCTCTGGACAGAGTCCATTGTATTCCTATATTTGACCTTTGCCCTTTAAGTGTGACCTTGACCTTGGACTTAGTTCTTGCGCGTGACACGCCATCTTATAATGGTTATCATTTCTGTTATTTGAAAATCCTTTAATGCTGGACAAAGTTATTGCCTGGATATGGATCTTAACATTTATGCATATACTTGACCTTTGACATTTAAGTGTGACCTTGACCTTGGACCACTTGGCACCTGGCTCTGGCACGCGACACCCCCCTCATAATGATTATCACTTCTGCCAAGTTATTTGAAAATCCTTCCGTGCTGGACAAAATTATGCTTAAATTGTTATATTTGACATTTGACCTTTAAGTATGATCTTGACCTTGGACCTAGGGACATGGTTCTTGCACGCGACACACCATCTCACCAGCCTTAACATTTGTTCAAAGTTATTTGAAATTCTTTCCATGCAGGACAACATTATGCTCCGGACAGGGTCTATGGCATAAATTCTTATATTTGACCTTTGACCGTTAAGTGACTTTGACCTTGGACCTAGGGACCTGGTTTTTGCGCGCTACACACCGTCTCACCATGCTTAACACTTGTGCCAAGTTATTTGAAATTCCTTCCATGCTGGACAAAATTATGCTCCCGACAGGGTTTATGCTAAAATTCTTATATTTGACGTTTGACCTTTAAGTGTGACCCTGACCTTGGACCTATGGACGTGGTTCTTGCACACGACACACCGTCTCACCATGCTTAACACTTGTGCCAAGTTATTTAAAATTCCTTCCATGCTGGACAAAATTAGGCTTCGGACAGGGTCTGTGGCTTTAATTCTTATGTTTGACATTTGACATTTAAGTGTGACCTTGACCTTGGACCTAGGGCCCTGCTTCTTGTGCGCGACACACCGTCTTATCATGTTTAACATTTCTGCCAAGTTATTTGAAAATCCTCCAATGCTGGACAAAATTATGCTCCGGACTATGGCTTAAATTTTACATTTGACCTTGACCTTTAAGTGTGACTTTTACCTTGGACCTAAGGCCATGGTTCTTGCGCGCGACACACCGTCTGATTATGCTCAACATTTCTGCCAAGTTATTTTAAAATCCTCTAATACTGGACAAAATTATTCTCCGGACAGGGCTATGCCTTAAATTCTTATATTTGACCTTTGACCTTTAAGTGTGACCTTTACCTTGGAACTAGCAACCTGATTTTTGCGCTCGACACACCGTCTCCCCATTGTCAAAACTTGTGCCAAGTTATTTGAAATTCCTTCCATGCTGGACAAAATTATTCTCCGGACAGGGTCTATGGCCTAAATTCTTATATTTGACCTTTGACCTTTACATGTGACCATGACCTTGGACCTAGGGTCCTGGTTCTTGTCTCATTATGCTTAACATTTCTGCCAAGTTATTTGAAAATCCTCAAATGCTGGACAAAGTTATTTTCCGGACAAGAATCCGAACATACGTGCATACGTACACACGTACATACGTACTTACATACATACGTACGCACCCACGGACAGGATAAACACTATATATGCCCCCCATCATATATGGTAGGGGCATAAAAATTGTGTTGGCATTAAGTCAAAATCGTGGAGGGCCATAAAAAAAAACGCTGCCTGAGAAACAATTCATTAACTTGTTTCAGCCATAGTGTTACTTTTTATATAGGGCTTAACTCGTTGGAACGTCGCCGATGGACCTTTTATGTGGTGGAAAACCTATAAGTTTAAATTGTCATCAATTCCTATTATTTGTAACAATAAAGTTATCCATCGATGTAGTTTACATAGACTGCACCTAAACTGCTTAAATAATATTATGCCGAAATTTACCTAGGACATGCATAAATTCCGATTTAAACCTGCGTATTTATCTACTACATTTATGTACAGAGCGCCATTATATTGCCGTATTTACGCCTTTAACTTTATTAATAGAATCAACTGACCAATAGAAGTGACGGAATGACCTTTGTTAGCAGATTTATCGAACACACTGATACAAAGCGGCGGTTATCGATATTTATTAAAAAATGCAAATGTGTGTAGGTTTAAATAGTTCGTGCATCCAAAATGAAAGTGTCATTGTACACATATTTATGGAACATTAATTAGGAATTTGTTTATCTGCCCAGGTATGTAACTTTTACTGCAATCCGTGTACAAGAACATCTAATTTAGGTACGTGAAAGTTGCGATCAAATCCTGCCGGAACAATGTAGACAAAGAGGGATTATTTTCCACCACAGAAATAGTCTATCCCCGGTTACATGGGTTATGCGCTGCAGCGAAAATTGCCCACATATAAAAAGTAGCTCAATATTCGCGAAGCTCTAACAAGTTCATCGTCGGAACCCACGTTCATTCAAATACGCTATGTTTCTTGATCAGACCGTGGGAGATCAGGCTAGCAAAACTTCGTACTCATTAATAATTAATGAGACATTTCATTGGTTCCGTGTCCAAGTGTGCACGGAAAATTTAACCAATGAAACAACGCATTATTAAAACAGTTACAAAAGTTCGCTTTTGTTATATTTACCGTTATCCTGCACATGGTCCATGAAGTCAGTAGAAAATGTGCAGTGAACCGATAAGATAGAAGTTGAATAACTGGCCAGCAGGTGGCTAATCGATATTCATGAAAACGAACTTTTTACAGCCAATTCTCCCACGGTATATAATGTAGTGGTAACGAAATATATACCGTGGGGATGTCCGGCTAGCGCAGTGGTTGGTAGGTGAGCCTAGGCGTCCCGGGTTCGCTTTCCACTCCCGGTGCATGTGAGTTTGGTTGATGGTCACCATACCGGAGAGGTGGAGTTTCCTCCGGGTACACCGGTTTCTCCCCACAGCAGAAAACCACAACAAAATTATCTTTCGGTAAAAAAATAAATAGCTGGAAATTGCAGCTATGATTTAAAATTCGTCCTAACTTTCGTGAGTCTCCAGTAAGTTAATTAGGTAGGAGTGCTGGGACACACTCCGGGTCCTCACATAATGCAGCCTCAGGCGCGGAAGGACCTCATAAACTTCGAAATACACACACACACACGCACGTACGCACACACACACACATATGTATACCGTGGATTTCGACGATGTAATAAGTTATGCTAGTAGTAGTAGTAGAAGTAGTAGCGGCAGTAGTAGTTGTAATAGTAGTAGTAGTAGTAGAAGAAGTAGAAGTAGTAGTAGTAGTAGTAGTAGTAGTAGTAGTAAAAGTAGTAGTAGAAGTAATAGTAGTAGAAGTAGTAGCAGCAGCAGAAGTAGTAGTTGTAAGTAGAAGTAGTAGTAATAGTAGTAGTAGTAGTAGTTGTAGTAGTAGTAGTAGTAGTAGAAGTAGTAGTAATAGTAGTAGAAGTAGTAGTAGTGGTAGTAGAAGTAGAAGTAGGAGTTAGTAGTAGTAGTAGAAGAAGTAGTAGTACTAGTAGTACTAGTAGTAGTAGTAGTACTAGTAGTAGTACTAGTAGTAGTACTAGTAGAAGTAGTAGTAGTAGTAGTAGTAGTAGTAGTAGTAGTAGTAGTAGTAGTAGTAGAAGTAGGAGTAGTAGTAGTAGTAGTAGTAGTAGTAGAAGAGGAAGTAGTAGTAGCAGTAGATGTAGTAGAAGTAGTAGTACTAGTAGTAGTAGTAGTACTAGTAGTAGTACTAGTAGAAGTAGTAGTAGTAGTAGTAGTAGTAGTAGTAGTAGTAGTAGTAGTAGTAGTAGTAGTAGTAGTAGTAGTAGTAGTAGTAGTAGTAGTAGTAGTAGTAGTAGTAGTAGTAGTAGTAGTAGTACTAGTAGTAGTAGTAGTAGTAGTAGTAGTTATGGAAAGCCGATTGGGACTCCCGCTAAATTACATTAAAATATGTAGTAACTATCGGAGATTTTCATTTTGCGGAACTTTCATATTCCGCGAAAAAACAACTCTAATATAGGCATATAGTAGCCGTCGGAATTTCGGGAATCAACATTTTCCGACGGGCAGAAAGATACTAATTACATAGTAATGTTTGGGACATTTGTTCCGACGGGTATAATTCAAAATCTATAAAGCGTGGAACTTTTACATTTTCCGACGGACAGAAAGATACAAATTATATAGCAATTCTCGGACATTTGTTCCGACGGCTAGAAAGCGGAATCTAAAAAGCGCGGAACTTCGCAAATCTTCCGACGGAAGAATTGAACGTTAAATACTGCACAAAAAGCGGAACCTAAAAAAGCGCGGAACTTTGCAAATCTTGCGACTGAAAAATTGAGCATTGAACACTGCACAAAAAGCGGGTTGCCATGGGTAACCCGCGAAAATGATTTGATTGGTTCCGATACCTAGAAACAACCAATCAGAAACGTTGACACAAATACTTCTAGAAGCTATATTTAAACATGGTAGACGTCGGTTGTGTACACAGAGTGGAATTAATAAAGGGTAAGTGATTTAAATATATTACTTATTATAGTAGCGATAACAAAGCTTTGTTCATTCAGCCAGTCCATATCTGTCACCATAGTAAACCATACATTTTTATCACATCGCTGAAAATTAACTACGGACATAAAAGTCATTGTTTTGATGGAATTAAAGACATTAAAGTTGAAATGTTTATATATTAGTAATAAAATTGAAAATCATGAGCGTTTTGTTGATCATTTTCACTATTAAATTGCCGATCTTGTTGTGTACTGAACAGAATTTGCGTCTGCCATCTTTGTTTACACGAACGGATCATGTGATTTAAATCTAAATTACTCCTGCCTATTTTTAGCTACAATCATGTATTATACATCATTGGAAAGGTGAAAGAACACGCTTTCTATTGGTCTGAAAATTATGTATATTAATGCATGGAAGAGCAGCAAGGCGCCAAATTAAGGCAATTTTCACTGGCCATTTGTCTGATGAAAACAATATGGTCACTGGAAAGCACAAGTATACCAGCAAAATATAAGCATCCATCCACCATTTAACATCAGTTTCTTACAATTACATCTTAGCGCATTTTTGCGCAATTCATTTAATTCAATTTACTGTCGATCAGGTACTTCGTGTTCTTCCGTCAGTTTCCGATAGCGACCCGTTATCAACCGAATCTGATTTCGTGTCACTCCGCTTAACGTTCGTCATACTGCAAAGAGTGATCTCCCCTGAATGTTATCAGTTTTCGCGAGGTATTGCAGTCTCGCAACTTTGACGTCTTTGTCAATCTTTGTTGTTTGATTGTATATTACAGGTACTGCAAACTATTCACCACATCAAAATAATTATTATTGCAATTAGTGCATGCAAGATGGCTGTTAATATAATTATGTCACATAAGATTTACGATGTTTAGGTTGCTGGAAGATAGTGAAACTGAAAGTGAAAGTGGACAACAATTTGACAAGACAAATAATCTGTCTCGATTTATAGTAAAGCATTGATCCTCAATCACCACCGTGTACACAACTGAAATGTAAAGCCTGTCGTGTTTATTTTCATTTATAATTGATCAATTTAATCTATACCATATCTTGAATGAGCTGCAAATAAAAAAAAAAAAAAGGTAGCTGGGTGGGAGAGGGGTGAGCCCTCCCTCCCTTGTCATTGCCTTTAAGTGTCACTGCAGGTTTAATTGAATGACTTCATGTTGTATACTTACAAGGTTTAATATTTTCTTAATATTTAAAGCTTTGTTGTTGTTCTTTTTCTTTAAATCTTAAAACATCCTTACATTGAAAAACAATTCTTACATTGAAAACAATTTTGTAACAGCTTTTATTCTGCATGCTTGATCTTTTAACTTAACTGCAATACTAGTAGCACTTCATAAAATGCTGGTAAGTATTGCATGATTTGCTTTTGCATATATTAATTTCAGGATTGCTGCAGTTTTTGAAGATATTGTGCTTTGGTTTTTAGTCTTCTGTTCATACAGTACAAACAAGACAGTGGAGACAGTGGCTTTTGAAGACAGAAATTAACAGTCTTTCTCATGTTAGGTTGTTTCCAAGATGGTCAGCCAAGAAGTCTTTAAAGTTGTGTTGTGGTGCTTTGCATTGCAGTTTTTAATTTTTTTTTCTTTTGCCTAAGATGGCCTATTCAGTATTCAGTTAGTTAATGTTTGATGTTACTGTTCATATTTGTCGGAAAAGTGTTTCGTATAATATCAAGACCATGTTCTTTTAAAGTATTTTCTGATCAATACTTAAAAAAATTTCAGCATTTAAATTATGTTAATTGTTGTATTCAAGGTATGGTTTGAATTCTTTTGAACAAGTGAACAATTAGTATTCCAAAAAGTTCCTAAAGCAAAAGCTGCATTGAAAGACCACCTTTCATCAAGACTGCATGTTGTTTAATACATGTATTTATATTTCTGTGGCCATTTTTTTATTACTTTGAAGAGTACATGATCTTTTTGGCAGATTTAAAAGGTAAAATATTTTACTTTGTGTTTTGGTCTCCAGAAAGAGTGGTCTTAAAACTGGAGATGATGTCGGATATATGCCTTTAAAGTTAATGAAAACACTGTTCCGAATACTGAAATAAATTAGCATGTTATATGTACTAAGCATGTTAAAGATATATATAATACATATAACTGAGCTTTATAAATATATATAACATCTTTTACTTGCAGTTTGTAAATGCCAAATGTTTTTTTACGCAGTACTAGAGACATTGTCTTACCCAGATTCAGTCCAGCATTTGGCTTTCATACTCATTCCATTTTAAATGATTTGTTGTCTTTTATAAGTCACCATGTATGTAGGACAGTGAAAATATGTGAAGTATTTACTTAACAAAGCATAAAGTGACATGAAAAGATTACTTTGAACCTGTTTAACTGCCAGAAATTATTGCCAGGTGTATTATTGACATAATTTACATATTTGACAGAAGGAAATGTGGGGGGTTACCTTCTTCTGATACATATAACTTTGTTATTTTTCAAGATACAGTAATTTCAATTGCAGTTTTGTTTTTCTGAAAGAATAACCTTTAAAATGGTATCTAATTTTGTAGGTTTTGCTAAAATAAAAAAAATCGTCTGTTATCGCTAATTATAGTGTCATTAATGTGAATTTGGTTGGAATTCATTTAGGCAAATGGAGTTTTATTTGCAAACATGCACACTTATATACCGTGTATATAAGGGCGGAGGGAAATTAAATACGAGTCACGTTTCGTCCAATAACGGTTCGCACCTGCCTAAATTAACTACCCACTAATCCAATTTTTTATACATAGATCTACACAGAATAATATGATGTCATTATAAATGTATGGATCAGTGTATGTAGGACCATATTTGTACAAATCATATTGTTCACAAAAATAGGATCTCATTCTTCACATGTGATGATGTGTGGAAATGATTCTTCTACAGTCTGGTATTTTATATGCAATGAACTCATATTCTTCACATATGAAAATAAGTGTGCCAATTGTCAGAGATGATGATGATTTTGATTGCAGCTATAAACAAAATCAAATAGAAATGGTAAATGGAATGTCTATTTCCATTATCTAGTATGGTAACTAATGATTCCAAAATGTGCTATTTCACATGGATTGGATACTTTGGGCACTAAAATAAAACTAGAAAACCTGATTTTTCATTCTTTTCAGATGATGTTTCGCAAAGATAAAAGACGCTGACAGCAATATTTACAAAAAACGATGGTATGTTTACTAGGTTAAGCAATGATTGTAATCATTTTATACTTGGTTGTTGCGAAAGTGAAATCTTTTTAGCTCGACTATTCACCGAATAGTTCGAGCTATACTACTCACCCATTCATCGGCGTCGCCGTAATGCTCTGATTAAAGTTTGCGTGCAACAAGTGCATATCTGTAACTACTACAGGTATTAAATTGAAACTTCAGACATGTCTTCGGGGTCATTATGTAAGGTCACTGACCAAGGCCCATAACTCTGACCTGCATTTTAGCAGAATTATGCCCCTTTTTGTACTTAGAAATTTTAGATTAGAGTTTGCGATCAACAACTCTATATCTCTATAACTACTACCGATATTCAATTGAAACTTTAGAAAGTATAATTTCGTACTTCCTTACAAAAAGTTATTTAAGAGCAAAGTTTAATGAAACAGACATAAACTTATGGATTTTAATGCAGGTTTTCAGAATATAAATCAACTTTAAACTAGGGAGCTGTAGGGATATGGGCCCTGGGACAAGTATTACTTGTTAATACTCTGCACACACTTTTAAGTAAATGAATATTCTTATGACAGTTGTCTTTTGTCAATAAACATAAACATATCTATTAAGATGTTGTTATTATTAATTATGCTCCCCTTCGAAAAGCAGGGGTATATTATTTTGCAAATGTCGGTCCGTGTGTCCGTCTGTATGTCAGTAGACAAAACCTTGTCTGAGCAATACTTACAAAACACTGAGGCCAGGGTTCTTGAAAATTGGTTGCTAGGTTGGTTATGATTAGTCGAGGATCCCTATTTATTTCGGAGTCTGTGGGTCAAACTGACCAAAATATTAACAAAGAATGCCCAATAATTGTTAAAGCTTGTCCAGTCAATAACTTCACAACCCTTTGGTCTAGGTTCTTAAAGCTTTGGATCCTTGGGTGAAAGGTCAATGTCAAACATACTTAGACTATAAAATATGAATAAAGAACATGCCCAATAATTCTTAGTTGAATAAGCTTGTCCAGGCAATAACTTTGCAGCCCTTGGGCCTAGGCTCGCCAAACTTGGTTGTTAGGTTGGTTATGTCTAGTAAAGGATCCCTGTTAATAATGGAGTCCTAATGTCAAATGTCAAATTTACCAATATTTGTAAAACATTGTAACATTGTCCATGGAACCCTTTGGCATGGGTTTGTAAAATTTAGTAGATAGGTGGGTTATGACTACAAGTAGATCTCTATTGATTATTGGGTCATTTGGTCAAACTGACCAAAAGTTGACAAAAAAAAATTGTTTCATTTTACTTTCATCCTTGCAATTTTCTACAGAGGCTGTTTTGGACCCAAAGGGGCATGCCTGTTTTACAAACAGCTCTTGTTATTATTATCTTGTTTACTGAGCAATTAGTTAAGTTCTCATAATTATATGATGTGCAAACACCAAGAAACAGTATTCTGAAATAATTTGCAGAGAAAACAATCTGTTACATTCAGCATCTTGACTGTGTAGCATGCACCTTTTTTGAGATTTTTTCATGTAAAACAGGGTACGAAACTTTGTTCTCACGAAGCTTTTTTGTGTGGTTGGACACTGGTCATATTTAGGAATTAGTTTGCGTATATATTGAAACTTCACACATGTCTTTGGGGTGATTTTGTTAGGTCATAGACCAAGGTCAATAACTCTTACCTGCAATTTAGCAAAATTATGCCCCTTTGTGTACCAACTCCATATCTCCATATCTACTACATATATTCAATTAAAACTTCACACATGTGTTCAATGCCATTATATACGGTCACTGGCCAAGGCCCATAACTGTGACCAGCATTTTAGCAGAATAATACCCCTTTTGTACATAGAAAAGTCCGGTTAAGGTTCGCGTGCAAGAGAAAATTCAGGTTAAGGTTGTGCGTGCAAGTAAATTTCGTTGTAACTACTACAGATATTCAGCTGAAACTTCACACATGTCTTCAGGGTAATAATATAAGGTTACTGGCCAAGGCCCATAACTGTGGCCAACATTTTAGCAGAATTATGCCTCTTTTTGTACTTATAAATATTCATGTTTAGGTTTGTGTGCAAATATGTATCTCTGTAACTACTACATATATTCAATTGATACTTCACACAGGTCTTCGGGGTCATTAAGGTGACTGACAGAATATATATATATATATATATTATCAAAGCGGAATGAAAAGTTGAGCATGTTGTCCTGAGACAACTCTTGTTATTTGCAGACATCTGTTAACATTATTCAAGTGTACTGGTTAGTTCATTTATAAAACTATGAAATGATTTTATTATATGCAATAAAATCATTATATATGATGTTCTTGGCTTGATTCAAGAGACCTTTTTCCTGACTAGCTTCATTCATAGATTTGTTCTATTATTCCAAGGTGGCCACTGGAAACAAGGGAAAGTGTTTAAAAAACAAGGAATTTAAAAATTTTGAAAAATCAGAAAATTCAGGAAATTTGACCATAGTCATGGAAAAAATTCCACAGACAGATCAAAAGTGAAATATAAAATCTAAGACATAATTCAACACTGTCACCGATATGCACAAATTAAAATGGCAATTTGACAAAAAATATCAGGAAAAATCACATTCTTGTCAAAGAAGATCAGGAAGACAGGGATTTTTTTCTTCAGAATTTCAGTGGCCACCATGTGTACAATTAGTTTATTGCTAAAATAATTTCATGTCTGAAAGCATTGCATGAAACTTCTCAAATAGAAAGTAAACAAGATGTTACTGACATAAATCATATGATTCAGTTGTTATTTTCTTAATTATGTAAAGGTCCATTAAGCAGTGTTAAATCATTTTAATGAACATAAATTTGCTTGTCTTGATGACAACAAACATTCAGACACTATAGTGACATAATGTTGACAAATATTTTCCAACAAAGATGTCTTGATTGTTGACAGAATGTACATCAGGCTAACGGATTATGATAAATTATTCATGTGAAGAAATTGTTTTAGATTTAAGGTTGTCTTTTTGGAGTATGCATATTTTTGTTATTACTGCATGAGAAAATTATGCCTGGTCCATGCTAAGGACTGTATTGGTTGTTAAACTGTATATTTAGCATAGTCCCTGTTTACATTTAAAAAATTTCTTTCAAATACTTACCTAGTAAAAAGCAAACATTAAAGATGTTCATTACAGTGGTGAGGCAACAAAGATCACGATTCAACTTAAATATTATTCCTAATACAAGTTAGTTATGTATTTTCCTTCTTGATGATTATTTCAGCACAACAACTATGCTACAGTAACACCAGTGTCAGAGTATGCAGTAAGTCTACTTCAAAAGTACTGTGCAAACTTGAATTACTTCTGCACATTAGATGGACATCTGTCATCATCCATTTTTCAAGACATGATTTGCCTTCACTACAGCATTTAACACATTTTAATTAGGGCCCCACAAGTATTTGCGGGCACCCTATAGTAATTTACCCTGTCTGTCCGTCCTTCTGTCCACATTTTCATGTTTTTTCTTCATATCTTCAAAAGCATGTAAGCTATTAACTTGATATTTTTTGTAAGTGCTGACTGGATTTCAAGGTAATTAATGTTCCATGCATGACCCTCTACAAAATTCCTTCAAATTATTTTGACATGGTGGCCAGGGCTGTAAAAGTTTTCTTTAAATGGCTATATTGAAAACTTGAAAAACTTCTTGTATTTCAAAATTATTTCACTGAACAGTTTGTTGGGTGACTGTCTACAAAATGTCTTTCAAATAATTTGTATTGCTTAAAACATGGTTGGCAGTGGTCCAACATTTTACTTTAAACATGCATTCAAATTTTTACAAGGTTTATCCAGTATTATTTATTAAACTCAGGTGAGCGACCGAGGTCCATTAGGCCCAGCCCTCTTGTATAGGTCCTTCTTAATATCAATAACCAATTTTTCCAACCGTCAATAACTTGTGCAGCAGTAATAATGATAAACTTACAACAGGGTTCAATAAAGAAATTACTTTCACAATGATGAACTACCATTGTCAGAGCATGTTCTTAATATGATGAAATTATTAGAGCTTATGAAGAAGACATACTACGCAAGACAATCATTATAGATGTGCACATGTAATACGAGAGAATATTTTAGAATGAATTGTAGTAATTTACTGCATTATATGTGCGAAATACACTTTCTAGTTTTAACTAGTTGTAATCCAATCTATTTCTTATACGAGTTCTATTAAATAGAAGTTACTTAATTTCGTTTGACTCTTTTTGTTACTTTTGTTTCATATGAAACCAATTTCACCGTTATATTAATAATGGACCAACTTGTAGTTTGTTGTTAAATGTATTTATTACCTTCCATATTGTTTTTGACCAAATATATACAGTTGTCTATGTATTACATTTTTACTTTTCTATTAATGAAATGTGTGCACTTCAACTTATGTATATATATCGACTATACCATGTATATCAATGAGAATAATGTTGTTGTTGTTTTTTTGATTTGTTTTTGATTTGATTGTTTTGATTCAATTTCGATTCAATTTACAAAAATGTTAATTTATGGAAAAACAGCAAGATAGATATATTGTTCTATGTAGTTTTAAACTAAGTTGTTAAAGGGACCTGTTCTCAGATTGGCAAATTGACATTTTTTCAACTTTTTGTTACAGATTCCAAAAATAAAAGAACAGTGTATATAAGGGAGCGAAATAACACTTTGGACATAAAAATATACTGCAAATAGCGTTTTGTTTATGAGTAATCATCAGTTGAAATTGATAACATTATAAAGCGTTTGTAATGCTAAACGATGAATAATTTGGAGTGTTTGTGTTGTTTTCGTTAAAATTGTTGACAACACGTGGGTCACTTACATTAAGTAAATAATGCAGGGATAAATATAGAAATTGGACTGGCCAAGTGGTTAGGTCGACAGCTTTTAATCCGGAGGTCTCGTGTTCAAACGCCGGTGGGACCTTTTTTTTCTTTTCTTTAAAAAAAATCCTTTTCTTGTTATTATACTTGAGCTATTTAGTTTCGATGCTTAAATCTGTGAAGTTAAGACATTTAATGGCCTACTTCAATATATGCAAACATCTGTGAACAAGTCTCTTTAAAATCAACATTACCTAGTTACTCCGGGCATATAGAATTGTGAAACTAGCTGCTAGATATTCATGCTGATAAAAAATTAAGTTTATGCTTATTGACTTCGGGAATAGACATTTTGTGAAGGGCATTTATGCCATTTTTTTCCAAAAAAATAGAACAGTTGTTCAATATTTACGTTTATGATCAATTTGGTTCAAATGCTTATGGATTAATTGGCCAAAATCTATTAACATGCACAGTTTGTTAGAAATTGGAAACAAAGAACTTTAAGTTTGTTAATGTACGAATTGTTTCTTCCACTGTTTGGTATCCATTTCAATACAGATCCTAAGAACAATTTTAACTGAAATTAGTCAAATTTAAAATGTATGTTTCAAAATCAGTATTTTCAATTTGAAATTGGTACTTTCCTATATAATTTCCTAGTTCCTTACACAAATAAATTTCATAGCAAAGTGTAATGAAACAGACATAAACTTATGGATTTTAATGCAGGTTTTAGGAATATAACTCAACTATAAACAAAGGAGCTTTAGCGATATGGGCCCTGAGACAATTATTACTTGTTAATACTCTGCATACACTTTTAAGTAAATGAACATTCTTATGACAGTTGTCTTTTGTCAATAAACATAAACATATCTATTAAGATGTTGTTATTATTAATTATGCTCCCCTTCGAAAAGCAGGGGTATCTTATTTTGCAAATGTCGGTCCGTGTATGTCAGTCGACAAAACCTTGTCTGAGCAATAACTACAACACTTAGGCCAGGGTTCTTGAAAATTGGTTGCTAGGTTGGTTATGATTAGTCAAGGATCCCTATTTATTTTGGAGTCTGTGGGTCAAACTGACCAAAAGATTAACAAAGAATGCCCAATAATTGTTAAAGCTTGTCCAGGCAATAACTTCACAACCCTTTGGTCTAGGTTCTTAAAGCTTTGGATCCTTGGGTGAAAGGTCAATGTCAAACTGACTACAGGGCTTCCATTAAGGGAAGTTTGGGAGTAATTTACTCCCAGTTTTTGTCACAGAACTTCCAAAATTGCAGCCATGGAAGTTGCAGAACTTCCAAAATTGCAGCCAAGGAAGTTCCATCATGTAAGGATGAACAAGTTACAAGAAAAAATTAGAAATTTTTCTAAATGTATACCTCTTTCACTGAATAAATTGGCATATAAGCACTTGATGAAAAAGAACAGTCAACTGGCCTTAAAACCTTGAATTTTATACTTAATATACACATTTCTGAAATGCTCATAATATACACATTTCTGAAATGCTTAGGACTTCTGTAGCGCAATACTGTCAAAACTTCCAAATATTATGAGCAAAACTTCCAAAATTAGAGGCCAGGAAGTTCAAACTTACAGGTTTCAAATGTTAATGAAAGCCCTGTTACTATAAAATCTGATTGAAGAAAATGCCCAATAATTCTTAGTTCAATAAAAGCTTGTCCAGGCAATAACTTTGCAGCCCTTGGACCTAGGCTTGTCAAACTTGGTCATGACAAGTAAAGGATCCCTGTTAATAATGGAGTCCTTGGGTCAAATGTCAAATTGACCAATAGTTGTAAAATATTGTCCATGGAACCCTTTGGAATTTGTTTGTAAAATTTAGCAGATAGTTGGGTTATGAATACAAGTAGATCCGTATTGCTTGTTTTGTCATTTGGTCAAACTGACCAAAAGTTGACAAAAAAAATGTTTCATTTTACTTTCATCCTTGCAATTTTCTACAGAGGCTGTTTTGGACCCAAAGAGGCATGCCTGTTTTACAAACAGCTCTTGTTTATTATTATCTTGTTTACTGAGCAATTAGTCAAGTTCTCATAATTATATGATGTGAAAACACCAAGAAACAGTATTCTGAAATAATTTGCAGAGAAAACAATCTGTTACATTCAGCATCTTGACTGTGTAGCATGCACCTTTAATGAGATTTGTTCATGTAAAACAGGGTACGAAACTTTGTTCTCACGAAGCTTTTTTGTGTGGTTGGACACTTGTCATATTTAGGAAATTAGTTCGCGTATATTGTGAAGCAACACAGTCGATACTATGCTAATAATTATTAAAGCAATTTTAACCAGAATATCACTAACAATATGATTACAATATCACATTTTCACACAATTGTAAATACTCTAGTTCAAAATTATTTGCACATCAGACAAGTGAATAGTCTAAATGTTAAAAAAAAAATAGGAATTTTATGAGAAATATGGAGCTTAAAACGGATCCACTAATAAGAAACAGTACAGAATTGACTCTTAAAATGAATGAATCAAAATAAAATTTACAAAATTATGTTTAGAACAGGCTAAATGTGCTTGAAGGCACACATAAACTTTTTAAATAAAATCCAGGCAATAACTTCATCAGTTTTGTTATAAAGTGAGAGTAATTAAATATGCATGTTCATACACATGTGAGTTTACAACACCAACAAGCTGATTTGGCATGCAAAAGTAAAACACAAATGTATACATATAGTGTCTCTTTAAAGAAACTGCAACACAATGCTCTTCGATGTCTAACAATGTTCACAGATGGCTAACAAATCTTCAAAGATAGTAATGTGTCCTTGAATGTTTAACCATTCAACAAGAAGATCCATCATCGTGGGTCTGAAAAACACAACACAAAGTACACAATCAATACTGAACATTTTCATTACATCCGTTATTTTTTTTAGTATATACAACACATGACCTACATTTTATTTCGAGAAATCGCAACAACTGTGTCAGTAATCAAACGTCAATTATTTTTAAATGCTGCAGCATATAATTGTTGAAGCATGCTAAAATAAGCAAGCTTTGGACTATCAGTCTGTTTGCATTGATTAAATACTTTGTATGCTTTAGGTAAAAAGATAAATAATATAAGTTATGATCAGTGTAATCACAGATAAAGTAAAAAGTTACCGGTATGTACCGATATGTACAGGTATATATTTACTTGCCACAGATGATCAAGTAAATAGAACTGTTTACTAATTTTTTTACAACAGCAACAACAAATATTGTATTGAAGTGACTAGTATTTAGTTTAAACCTATGTAGTTAAGCCTGCATTCCTCCAACGCTCGAGACTTATTGTGACACTTGCAAATCTTTGTCTTGGAAGAACCAGAACTAATGTCTTTTTGAGAGTCCTAAGTAGAGATCAAACTCATGATCCCTCATCGCAAGGTGGACACCAATACCATTACACTGTTGTGACTGAAGTTGCTAGTATTGAACAATAAACAAGTGTCATCCGTTTGTTTAAAAATGTGAACTTACCTCTTTATTAACCAATAACACGGGAGGAATGTCCATCATCCTCTTACTAATACTGGATCCAAGGTGATATTCCTCTTGCGGCCAAATGTCATACAGGGCACTTCAACACACAGTCATGCAGGTCCTACAATAAGAACACTCGATGTTTATAAGTGGATAACATCAGAATGTAATTTTAAAATATCAATTTAAACTTACATGTAAATTACATTACAACAATCTTCCAAAAAGCCTTTCCAATTAAAGGAGTCCACCTTAGGATGATTTTTCTAATCAATTATTGACATACATTCCTGGCCATTTTTAAAATCTGCCCAGTAATTGTACGTTGCACTTTTGGGCACTTTCAAAATGAATTGTGCACGGTATTTTAAATTACTGGTTAACTACTGTACTGTGTTTTCTTTTGTTGAGCAACATACAAGTTTGTCTCTTTAACTATGGTTTTAGTCAATAAAGAAATAAAACAAGAGATGTCTCAGGACAGCGCGCTCGACTATTCAACCACTTTATCAGAGTTATTGGCCTTTATCACTACAAAAAGTGCTTATTTCTGCAAAAATGCTGGTCACAGTTATGTGCCTTGGCCAGTGACCTTATATTATGACCTTGAAAACATGTGTGAAGTTTTAATTGAATATCTGTCATTATAGAGATATGAAGTTGTTGCACGCAAACCTTAACCTGAAATTTCCAAATACAAAAAGGGGCATAATTCTGCTAAATTGCAAGCCAGAGTTATGGGCCTTGGTCAGTGACCTTCTATAATGACCCTTAGAAGACGTGTGTGAAGTTACGATTGAATATCTGTAGTAGGTATAGAGATATAGAGTTGTTGCTCGCAAACTCTAATCTGAAATTTCTAAGTACAAAAAGGGGCATAATTCTGCTAAATTGCAGGTCAGAGTTATGGGCCTTGGTCAGTGACCTTACATAATGACCCCGAACATGTGTGAAGTTTCAATTGAATATCTGTAGTAGTTAGAGAGATATGCACTTCTTGCACGCAAACTTTAACCAGAGCATTACGGCGACACCGACGAATGGGTGAGTAGTATAGCTCGAACTATTCGGTGAATAGTCGAGCTAAAAAGATTTCACTTTCCCAACAACCAAGTATAAAATGATTACAATCATTCCTTAACCTAGTAAACATACCATCGTTTTTGTAAATATTGCTGTCAGCGTCTTCTATCTTTGCGAAACATCATCTGAAAAGAATGAAAAATCAGGTTTTCTAGTTTTATTTTAGTGCCCAAAGTATCCAATCCATGTGAAATAGCACTTATTTTGGAATCGTTAGTTACCATACTAGATAATGGCAATATACATTCCATTTACCATTTCAAATTGATTTTGTTTATAGCTGTAATCAAAATCATCATCATCTCTCAGACAATTTGCACACTTATTTTCATATGTGAAGAATATGAGTTCATTGCATATAAAATACCAGACTGTAGATCTTGTCACAAAATGGACAGAAAATGTAAAGAATAAGACTGTGAATGTGATATGTGTGAAGAATCATTTCCACACATCATCACATGTGAAGAATGAGATCCTATTTTTGTGTACAATATGATTTGTACAAATATGGTCCTACATACACTGATCCATACATTTATAATGACATCATATTATTCTGCGTAGATCTATGTATACAAATTTGGATTAGTGGGTAGTTAATTTAGGCAGGTGCGAACCGTTATTGGGCGAAGCGTTACTCGTATTTAATTTCCCTCTTCCCCTTTGGTTATAAGTGTGCATGTTTGCAAATCAAACTCCATTTGCCTCAATGAATTCCAACCAAATTCACATTAATTACACTATAATAAGTAATATATTTAAATCACTTACCCTTTATTAATTCCACTCTGTGTACACAACCGACGTCTACCATGTTTAAATATAGCTTCTAGATGTATTTGTGTCAACGTTTCTGATTGGTTGTTTCTAAGTATCGGAACCAATCAAATCATTTTCGCGGGTAACCCATGGCAACCCGCTTTTTGTGCAGTGTTCAATGCTCAATTTTTCGGAAGATTTGCAAAGTGCCGCGCTTTTTTAGATTCCGCTTTTTGTGCAGTATTTAACGTTCAATTGTCCCGTCGGAAGATTTGCAAAGTTCCGCGCTTTTTAGATTCCGCTTTCTAGCCGTCGGAACATATGTCCGAGAATTGCTATATAATTAGTATCTTTTTAGATTTTGAATTCTACCCGTCGGAACAAATGTCCCGAAAATTACTATGTAATTTGTATCTTTCTGCCCGTCGGAAAATGTTTATTCCCGAAATTCCGACGGCTACTATATGCCTATATTAGCGTTGTTTTTCCGGAATATGAAAGTTCCGCAAAATGAAAATCTCCGAAAGTCCGATAGTTACTATATATTTTAATGTAATTTAGCGGAGGTCCCAACCGGCTTTCCATAGTAATTAGTATCTTTCTGTCCGTCGGAAAATGTTGATTACCGAAATTCCGACGGCTGCTATATAGAGAATAACAGGTTACTGGCTGATCTTGTGTAATATATCAGGTGAGGCTTAGAATAATATAACGGCGAGGCTTGCCGAGCCGTTATTTTATTCGTGCCGAACCTGATACAATACACAACACCAGGCAGTAACCTGTTTTTCTATTTATCATACCACATTTTTCGTAAAATATCACCAAACGAGCTGATTTTTTTTAAATATATATTTAAGAACTAAGGACGGCGCTGATTTTGCTGAGCCGACTTGTACACGTTCACGTACATGTAGTTATGGATTTCTAAAAGTTGACTGAATAATACCTTATTATTAACATTTCGTAATGATAAGTGAACTGTTTTCACTACGAATACATAGATTACACGCATGCTCATTCATAAAATACTGAAAATGCGAACTGAAATGGATTGCAACGATCAATTTTATCGGAGAACACACAGCGCCGAATTGTTTGGAGACGCCATTTTGGAGTTGTGTATTGAAATTGACATTTCCAATATCGTGTTAATCTTGACAGTATTTGACTATAGTGTGTTCAATTTTTGGTAATAATGTTTTTGGTTCAACATAAACTGATGCTGTGTAGTGACTTTTAGTGCATTTATTATGAATGTATTGAAATAAATTTGTATGGATGATTTATTGTGTTCCATAGATGACATCGTATCACTACCACAGTGCGGGTTTATGTGAATATTTAAAAAATAACGTTTTTGTGATTTATGACGATTAAAAAGAATAAACTATATACGTTCTTGGTATCAAATTGTTTGTTTTGTTGAATCTGATATATTTTTACTGAAACTGTTGACTTTATAGTTGTTTCCGAATAATACGACGTACCTCCAAACATTGACTGATATAAACGCTACTGACCTGATATAAAAAAAATATATCAGGCACCGTTGTATCAGGCCGATATCAGCATAGTGGTATGATAAATGCTTATATAAGCGTAGTTTTTTCTGGGAATATGAAAGTTCCGCAAAATGAAAATCTCCGAAAGTCCGATAGTTACTATATATTTTAATGTAATTTAGCGGGGTCCCAATCGGCTTTCCATCAGTAGCTGATGTTAAAGTTGTAGTAATAGTAACATCTTTATATCAATTTATCATCCTGATTCTTTACAGCGTGGTCGGAACGAAATACCCTTATGGAGGACCCAATAGACACGATTATAGCCGTAGGGTTGGATGGAATGACGGCACCGGAATTCGTCAAAATGTTCGCTTCCGTGGGGCAAATAAAGGTGAGATTATTGGGAGAACCCACAGACTGAAACAACAACAGCAACAACACATAAGTATTGGGTTGGCTCTGAAACCGTAGCATTCTCTTGGGAGTTTTATCTTTAAAAGAAAAGTAATGGTTGACCATGGAAACGGACTTTGTAGGTTTATAAACCATTAAAATATCAACAAAGTGTGGAATCGGATTGTGATTTTATCGATTTTTGTGCTGAAAGACAGTGACATAATTTCTTATTATCTGTTGTGTTTTTTATACATAGCTTGCACATATTTTCAGAGACATCCGAAGCGACGGCGACAGTAGTTTGTCCGATTTTTTTCACCGCGATGAATATATATTATATTTAATAACAAATCTTATCAGACTCTTATACTTTCTTAAGATTCAGGACGACGGTAGCCATTTGGTGCGATTCAGTCCGGACAGACAGGAGGGCATTGTTACATTTGAACATCCGGAAACGGCAAAAAGAGCGCAGGAAATGTACAATGGTAGTAAGATAGCTGTTTTGTCTGTTTGTTTTGGATACCCAGTATGGTATAGCATATACATATACAGCGCAATTGTTTACAGTTTATACTTGAAAATCGTTTATAGATTTTATGTTTGTCTGTATAATTTCATAACCGATATTTCTTCGGCATAATGCTTATATATTACATAATTATCCGAACACGTCGTCGTATATTTTGTAGGCACAGTAGTTAATGGCAACAGAATTCAAATACTGACTGCCAATCAATTGCACAAAGAATCTTCGGAATATGGTAATTATAATATTTTAGTGAATGTTTTCTTCTAAAAGTCAGTGTCATTAAAAACAGCGTACAATTTAGTCTCGTAGAACAATTCAGTGTCATTGCTTGTGTTAGTAGTATTGCATAATTGAGTCCGGAAATACACCCATTTATTACATGAGGGGGTGAGGGGCGGAACGCCCCCTCGAAATTGTTCAACATTCGGTTTTAAAACTCACATTATATTAAAATACATGCATTTCGTTGCCATCGGTGTGTTCTTTAATCAATTTCTTCCACACGTATATGTCACAGTGTTCAGTGTTTATTAATTACCAAATATAGTATGTATTTCATCTGTACTCAACTATAAAGGAATCCACAAACTTGGATCTAGTCGTTCTAATATTACAGGACACAAATTTGAATTGCGATCGTATTCTGGAAACATCTTAAGTTTATCTTAACTACCAGCATTTGTGGATCCCTTTATAGTAAAAAAAACACTTGTTAATAACATACCTGATAATTACTAAATATTAATCGTAATGTTCGTTTCTCACGAAATAAAAGCTATATAAACTGAAGAAATTCAGGTAAGGATAAAATATTACTTAAGGTGTTTCTCAAATACCGCCACTGGTTTTACTACATGGTAAGTAGACTGTCAACAAAGTGTAATATTTACTGCAGGTCGCCTCAATCACAGAGCGTATAATACTGCGTGGCAAAATTGGTTCCAAACAGAGGAGGAGTTTCAATGTAACTTCCGGAGTTGCCAGGGGCAACCTGGTGAGCCCGGAAGTGGAGGAAGGGGCGGCAGAGGGGGGAGAGGAGGTGGGATGTTTGGTGGCGCCGGTGGTGGTTACAGAGGTGGCGGTGGTGGTATTTACGGAGGGAATGGACAAGATGGTTCATTTGGGCGAGGTGGAAGAGGTGGTCGTGGTGTCGGGTATGGTGGCGGTGGTGGTGGCAGTGGAGGTATGGACGGAGAAGATGGTTCATTCGGGCGAGGTGGAAAAGGAGGTCGTGGTGGCGGCGGTGGTGGAGGTGGAGGAGCAGGCGGCGGCGGTTGTGGTTTTGGCGGAGGTGGTGGCGGTTGCAGATATGGTGGAGGTGGTGGCGGATATGGTGGTGGTAACGGCGGTGGTAGTGGTGGTGGTTATGGTGGCCGTGGAGGGAGTGGTGGTGGTTATGGTGGAGGTAGTGGCGGCGGATATGGGGGTGGTGGTGGCAACGGTGGAGGTGGTGGTTCTAGCGGCGGTCCAGGGGGGCCAGGCGGTGGTGGTAGAGGTGGTAACAGCGGGTACTTTTACGCTGGCGGATATGCTGGAGGTCAAGGTGGAAAAGGTGGCAAGGGTGGCTTCTTCGCTGGACACGACGGGGAAGACGGTGAACCCGGGCCGAATGGCAGGGGTGGAAGAGGCGGCAAAGGTGCTTTATAACTAACATGCATGTCTGCTTTCCACAGAGAATCTTACTGATGTACGCTAAAAAAGATGAAGCTATGAAAATGTGGGCATGTCATATCATGTTCGAATCAAACTTATGTACGTTTAACGCGACGATGATGTTCATTATTTTAAAATAACGTGACTCTAAAGTTATGCTTGAAAAACATTAAGGTACTCATATTGTTTCACATTGAAATGTTTTGAGTGAGTAATTTTATTGGAAGTCTGTTTGCGTTGTATAACAAGTTTTAAGGTGAGGTAGCATAGTGTATAACACAGTTGGCGTTTCTATAGTATTTTCATTGGTTCTTAAAGGCACATTTGATTTAGTGAAAACATGATGTTATCTATTAAATTTAATTAGACTTTTGCATTTCAAGGGTCAAATGATGATAATAATGGTGGTTGCATTTGTCTGTTGTTAATCAACCTTGTTCATATTCTTGTAAGTGCCCATGTATTATTTCTACTTTAAGTCATAAACGACAAAGACATTTTAATGCGACATATACGTAAGGTAATTACATTATTTTGTTAAAAGTATTTATGAAAATGTAACTAGTGTTTTATGGTTCTAAATGTATGTGAATTCATATATTCATGTAGCAGTTAAATATTGGTTTATGCATTAAAACATTTCTTTCTGTGTCATTGCTTTCACATTCGTTGCAGCATTTCATTTTACCATAATAACACTACACTATACAAATCATGCCGTGCAATTGTTAAAGACAACATTTCAACATAATATGATGTTATACCCCCCCCCCCACACCCGCCTCGGACTAAGCTCTGACTGTGCCATTTGCATCGTTATTTTCCGACATATACAAAAGTGTACATCTCTGATAGTTACCAGCACACAGAAAACTAGAAAGAACCTGGAGAGCGCGGACATCTGCCAATGCATCTCACGCACCTATCAATATTTTCCCCAGGGGGGAGAGGGAGCTGCGGGCAAACCCAGAGGAATTTGACTAATTGTATTTTGGGGGGTCTAATTCCCCACCCTAGAGCCAAGCATTTTTGTCTAAATCCCCCCAATGGGGGATGCTAAAATCCGACCAGTCTATTTCCAGGGACCCGGAATCATTCAGCGTGTCAAATTCCCGCCTGTAGAGATTGGCTTTCATTCTAAAGTCCCGTATATGCCCGCCGCTCCCCCCTGGGGGGAAATATTGATAAGTGCATAATTTCCCTCATGTTGTTTAACTTTCCAGTTATACAGCATAATGTTGCAATTTGTCCTGTCCTCGTAAAATAAAGAATCATTTAAAAATTAAGAAATAATGTTCGATTTATCGTTGTTTATCGGCCAATAAACAACAATTTGGAGTTTTGATGCGTAATTGGTGTTAAAATTACTGCAGTCTGATTGGTATTTTTTTACGAAATATATATCTGTAGATTGATTTTATAAATATAAAATTCATATTTAAATGGATAAATGCATTTTCGACAAAAATGCATTATATAATACGTGACTGAATTCGCCAAAAAGACGGAGCTGCTTAAGTTTTGCATTTGGTCAGAAAAATGTAACAGCGGTTATAATTTTATGACGACTGTCATATTTTATGACTGTTGGTATAAATTATAACTGCAGTTATATTTGTAAATGCCTGCAGTCATAGAATTGTAACTGCGGTTACAATTTTATAACAACAGTTACATCTATATTTAGCTAGCAGGCATACTTTTGACACAAAAGTACGCCATACATTTGACACAAAAGTACGCCATACATTTAAGACTTAAGCGATGTCATGCAAAGGGACGTAACTCATGTAAGCAGTAGAGAATTATATGTTTGTATTACCTCCCTTGCCCTTGACTTGCCGTTCGATTTTTTTAGTATCCTTCAAGGTTGGACTGGTAAAATTAATAGTCTAAAGTAGGCCGCGTATCAAATAGTTCATATTTTCTTCCGGTAAAAGAGATCTTTCACATAACGGACTCTGATTTAAATGGTTGTTTTCTGAAAACGACGTTTCTCCTGGGCAGTTTGATGTATCCTTACAACTACTTACTTAATTTTTGAGTTTTCAGCAATTGTAAAGCAGCATGACTGCACTATTGTCAAAACGCGAATGCCTTCTGTATTTCAGCACTCAAGAGATATGCATTTTCTTAGAAGTAGCAGTACATATCCTTTTTTATAAATTTTGAAAGTAGAGAGACGCTTAACACAGAGACCGAACTCGCAACATTTAAAATTAAATGCCAGGAGATAAAAAGGACCTGTTCATCGATTGGCAAATTGACAATTTTCATTTTTTGGCATAGATAACAAAATTATATATAAACAAGCGAAATAACACTATTGACAAAGACACATATATGTG
>CM051034.1:10572760-10580260 GCA_027627225.1 Congeria kusceri | reverse complement strand
ACCATATTCACCAATCACATCGCAACTGTCTACTATGCCGATCCCAATGGGCAGTTCCAACACGTCACGTGATGTCTGGCATGTCATTTCCAAATTTAGCGCTGGCACAATGTGTCCACTCAGTGCAATCGTTCAGTGCAATAAGTTGCGTGCGTATAAATTACAACTAAATTTCAATATACTGCACGCTACTTATTGCACGGTAAGCTTGCATATTAGGCCCCGTCCACCATTTACAGATCTCATATCACAGTTATTGAATACCGCAAAACAATGAGAACTCTCTGAATATGGTATAGATGCAACATATTGTTCACCACACCATCTATGAATCAGCATTTCCTACCGATCACAAATACGCAGTTGTACAAACGCGAAAGCGCGAGAACACGATACGCTTGTATACAACATAGGTCGAAAGTTCTTAACGACGATTGGCCCTAACGGAACACCATGCCCTACAAATAAAACTATCTATACCGTAAGCACTAGGCTAGACTGACTTACATGTACTGGCTTACTTTTAAGCTATGTTAGTTATACGCGTACTTTTCAAAATATCAACGAAAAGAACATACGTATTATCTTACTAAGCGTTACAAATAATTTATAATATTTTCCATTCAAATTGATATTGACATATTTATTAACGGCGCATTCATCCGTTTTGTAGAATGTTATGGGCCAAACATTAATCTGAAAAACCTAGAACCTAAACCATCAGGACACGTCGACCATTAGCCCATACATTGTTTATATTTAAAGTATATTTTAAAGTGATGCAGATGTTTTGAAAAATATAAGTGCAACTAAAATAAACAATTCTTCTTAGTCAACCATTAAGCGATACATGTTTCTAGTTCATTGGTACAATTTCAATTTTAGACGTATTATGTCCAATATATTTCTCTATAATGAGTGTCATTTCGCTCCTTTATATATAACGCTCGTTTCTTTTTGGACTCAGCGGTAAAATGTACTAATGATCAATTTGCCAATATGTACATTCGTCATTTTATTGGGTTGTATATACCTACGTGTTTTTCCTTTGTTTTTCATTTATACAACGACACTACACCTTTCCAGTTTTGCCACTAAAACTCTGAGCTTTGAACTTTTGCCCAGCTATTGTCAGTTCGTTATTACATGCTTTACCATTTGCTTTTAACGGTACGTATGTTAACAGTTAAACAATTGACAACCGAACGCAACGACTGATTAAATCACTTGAATAATCCAATTAACACAACACAAAAATGATTTAAACTAAGGTCATCACTCTGGAACTGCCGACGCTTTGTATTGGGATTTCAAACCAGCAGTTAATCTCACATGTTAATGTTTATGGTGAATGTTGTTTCTGTAGCCCATGTCCATTTCTGCTAAAGTGAATTCGAATGTTTGCTTTAGTATGTGCACTAACTCAACATTTACAACTAGCTCTTGCAGTTGTCACCTAATTTCTTCCAGCCAAACAGCTTTACTCTGCGCGATAGCTTTACAACAAAGGCAAACTTAATAACACTGTACCATTGTTCTCTTTGGAAAGCCAATTGGAAATTGACGACGATAATTTCCATAGACCGTGCTCCTATTTCACACGGACATCGGAATTCAGGATAAAAGCCTTACAGATACACGCAACATGCATTGTGGCACATTAAAGCATGCCTTCCGATATCCATATTGTTAATTATGTCATATGTGTTCAAGAATATTCTTCGTAATGAACATACGAATAAAACAAATTTAATTATGTATTTTTCGTGAAAGCATGTTGTGAAAGGTTTTAGAATGTTTTTATAATTATGTGTTTTGAAGGGAATTTGAATCGTTACAGTTCCACAGACGTGACATAAAATACTCGTATCGACTTGTTACCTCTGCGACAAGCGCAGAAAATCTTTTCAAGTCTGGTAGTGATATTAATATATTATAAAAACCGCCATTTTCAGTTACATGCCAATGATATATTATTATTCTGGACTTCTATATCTCGTAAACAAGAATAAAAATTAGAGTAAGCAATTTTTACCAACGTGTTTCGGACTTCCTTTCGCGTTATATAGAGCATATGCTGCTCATGTGATCGGATTACACTCACGTGAATAATGATGGTTAATTTGATAAAATATGTGTGCGGCATTGAAAAACACAGTTGGGATCTCAAGTTTGCGAAGGGAGATTACTCTATAGGAATCTACGGATTATTTGCTCTCCCACCACCGCCTTGTACAGTTGTGACATAGGCTATTTTTAGTCATATACACTTAATATTGCATTGCCCTAAGCAACCAGAGTCACTGCCAATACTGCTACCTTAATTGACCCCATTATTGTCTCCGATAATTTAATTGTTCTAAACAGTGAGGTTATTTCAATTGACAATTCTGTCAGCGACCATCATGCCACGGCTGCACATATTAAAGTCCCATCAGTCATTAGAAAACCGATGCAGAGGCATGTTTGGTTGTACAAACGAGCAGACTTTCAACGATTAAATCTTTTAATCAGCAATGAAAATTGGAATTTTATAACAATGATGAATGTAGATGATGCTACTGCTCTATTCACGGACAAACTTTTAGAACTGACGAAATTATGTATTCCATTCAAACTTGTTACAGTACGTCCTAATGACAAACCTTGGTACGACTCTATGATACGTACATTTGCGCGAAAACGTGATAGACTTAAAGCTATCGCTATAAAACAACCATCTGCAAACAACTGGGCTAAATTCAAACACGTTCGTAACAGAGTCAACAACATGATCAAACATGCAAAGGAACAATTTTATTCCAATATTGAAACTACACTAATCGATTTAAAATCAACAAACTGCAAACAATACTGGAAACTGTTAAAACATCTCATACATTCGCATTCGCACTCTGATGCGATACCGCCCTTAAAAGTGGTTGACATTCATGGAAACGTAACTATATATACGTCTGATGAAGAAAAAGCAATGTGCTTAAACAATTATTTTGTATCGATTTCAACTTTAGACACATCTTCGGGAGTTCTTCCTGTCCCTACTCACTTTCCTTCTGAGTGTTTACATAACGTATCTGTAACTGAAACTGAAATATTGGACATACTCAAAATTTTAATAACTAACAAAGCTGTTGGTGAAGACTTAATCAGTCATCTAGTTATGAAGCGTACTTGCGAGTCTATTGCAAAACCAATATGCTTATTGTTTAATAAATCATTACAAGAATGTACATTTCCTTCATTATGGAAAAATGCACTTGTGATGCCCTTATTTAAAAAAGGTGACTCGAACATACCTTCAAACTATCGCCCCATCTCGCTTTTAAGCTGTTTAGGAAACTTATGGAGCGAGTAGTATATAAACACTTGTACAACCATCTTATTGCGCACAATTTAATTTATTGTAAACAATCAGGATTTCTAAGAGGGCACTCAACGGTCTATCAACTGATTGATATATTTGATCAAATAGCTCGTTCTATTGATGACAAGAAACTCAATTGTATGATATTCTGTGATATATCCAAGGCTTTTGACCGAGTTTGGCATCAAGGTCTTTTATTCAAACTTAAACAAAATGGCATAAATGGAAATATACTACAATGGATTAAAAGTTACTTGTCTAACCGTACCCAAAAAGTATTTGTTGGCTCAGCTAAGTCTCAGTCTTTACTAGTAAATGCCGGTGTTCCTCAGGGCTCAGTATTAGGACCGTTGTTTTTCCTGATTTACGTTAATGATATTGTCGAAAATCTTCTTAGTATTACCCGTTTGTTTGCTGACGATACGTCTTTATCATGCACTACATCTAACTTAGCTGATCTCGAGGGTATTTTGAACCATGACCTCTGCCTGATTAACATTTGGGCCAAACGATGGCTTGTTGATTTTAATCCCCAAAAAACTGAAGCAATTTTATTTACAACACAAAAGAATGTTCCTTTGCCTAAATTAGTGTTTGGTAATGTACCCGTAACAATTGTTGAAAATCACAAACATCTTGGTCTGACGTTAAGCAGCGACGGCAAATGGAACAATCACATTAATAACATTTTGAAATCCGCGTCGAAAATCCTGGGAGCTATGCGAAAACTTAAATACAATCTCTCAAGAAAATGTCTTAACCAAATATTCTTCACCCACATGCGGCCATTACTTGAATACGCGTGCGTTGTGTGGGATGGTTGTACATTGTACGACAAAGAATTATTAGAAAAAATCCAAAACGAAGCCGCGCGTATTGTCTCAGGACTAACGAGATCTGTCTCGCTTAAAAATCTATATACTGAAGTTAAATGGCCAAGTCTAGACAAACGACGACGTTATCTCAAACTCGTTAATTTCTACAAAATGCACAACGGCCAGTGTCCCAATTACCTTACTAACCTTCTTCCACAAACAGTTCAAGAACAGTCCTCTCGAAATCTTAGAAATGCGGAAGACTATATTATTTTATCAAGAAGAACATTACTTTATTCACGCTCGTTTTTACCATCTGCCATTAATCTATGGAATTCGTTACATAACGATATCAGAAACATAGACACCATTTCGAAATTTAAAGCTGCCTTGAAAGAAATATTTAATTTATGCGACGACAATCCCCAGTACTTCTATACTGGAGATAGAAATACATCAATTTTACATGCCCGCTTACGAAATATCTAAACTCTGACTTATTCAACAACCATTTAGCAAACTCTCCCCTATGTGCATGTGGAAATGAGGTTGAAAATGTTGCACATTACTTTTTTCAATGTCCTATTTACCTTTTGCAACGAATAGTTCTTTTTAATGCACTGCATTCATTTCATCCCCTGAATTGTGAGCTGATTCTTTATGGTAAGCCCTTTTTAAACAATGAAGACAACACCTTTATTTTTAACGAAGTTCACAAATATATTAATACGACAAAGCGATTCAAAACGTAGCTAACACTTATCTTCTTGCTGGACACGACTTATTACTAGGACTTATTACTATCGTTATTACTGTCGTTATTACTATCTTTAAGCTATCCTAAACTGCATGCGATATCATCACCATTATTATTATTATTATTACTATTATTATTTTTTTTTTTTTTTTTTTTTTTTTTCTCATTTCCCGAACGAAATTAATATCATATGTCACTATTGCGTTTTTGTGTTATCTTTTGTATATTTTGTGAATGACATCATTTTTATGTATGTACGTCTGTCACCATCATAACATGCAACTTCTATCCTAAGGGAAAGACCCTCGATAATGTTGTAGAACTTTAGGTCTAACCCGTTTTCCAATATATATGTTTGGTCTAAAAATAATGTATAATTTTGTAATAATGTCATTATAGACTTTTTGGAAATAAAATATGTTTAAAGTAAGCAAAAGAAGCTCACCAACGGGTCGCACTCTATAAGTTAATGTTATACCTTACATGAATATATTTCTTCTTTGCGTATATAAAAGACAACGATCCGTTATTTAGGTTAATTTCAAAATGCCAGTTTAGCGGGCCGATAAAATCGAACAGTGCCCGAGCCAACGGGGACTATTTCGAGTGGGTGCCCGCTCAGCTCTAGTTGTGTGTAACCGCAGTTTTGGGAGGCGTTTCATCAATATTCACGATTTTATCTACGATCGTAATTTACGTATCGAGATTTATGTAGTTGTTAACGATTATACAATTACATAAATTCCGTTTCATCAACGAAAGTTTCGCAAATGCACTATACATAAATATGTGATTACTAAATTATGGTGGTTGTTTACCGAAAATAGCGTGACGTCATTGTCGCGCTTTGTTCGAAATCAACAAGTTGAGGATTGATTAAAGCAAGGACGTGCACTTCAAATTCTCGTTTGTGTTTGAAAAAAATGTTATATATCTGAGCACGAACAAAAGAAATATTTAGTCCATTGAGTTATACTTGTGATATTTTACCATTTAATCTAAAACTTCTGTACTAAAATGTGCGGTATAATATAAGAAATAGCACGGACCTCCTCGCATTATAGTGACCTCCAAGTCAGCCAGCAAACGGTCGGTCCGTTCAAAGTTTTTGGGCTGACAGGTCGGTCACTATAATGCGAGGAGGCCCTAAATCTGTACTATTTATTAATTGTAAGTCCTCCATTCTCATTCATTTGTACATCTGATCCAGGATAATTCATGGCACTACTGACATTAAACGAGTTACACTATTGCTATTTGCCAACGATACCACATTGTGCTCACATTTACCGCAAATTTCAAATTAACTTTGTATGAATTTCAATGATTTCTGTTTAGAAAATGGTAAATTATTATACATATAAGTTATATTTTCTTTGCAACATTTGGTTTCTCTGCATTATGTTATTAGCGCCCACCAAGCAATACTTGTTGGAATGTGTTTGCAGTTACTTCAAATTTTCCGTGATATAATGCATTTAAATTCTGTCAAATCGTAGCAAATTCAAAGCGAGTCCGGCCAGTCTATTAAACTCATTACGTCAAACGTGAAGTGCTTCTTTGAGTATCTAAGTGAAGATAATTCAATAAGTATGCTGATTTTGTTTTCATTTGTAATAAATTTAATATCGTGCAAATAATGGCTACTCACATAAAATGTAATAAAATGTACATACTTTCTCCTAAGCAGACATGTGTAAGATGCGAAGCAAATACAATTTAAATTGTAATTTATCGTTTACCCCTTAAGCACAGCTAAAATTAACACATTGTACAAATTCAAAAGAGCAGACTTTGAATTGCAAATTAAACTATGATTTAAAACTAAACAAATTCAAATTTCGCTACATCCACACACACTGCAGATTTCAACGCGGTCCTATAGCGTGAACAACGATTTATTACTACTAATATGCCTGGAACTGTAAATCGTCATTGGTTATAAGTGCTATTGTTGGTTTTCAACTAATTTAAATAAAGCGTACTGATTTTTTATTCAGCTTATCCGCAACGTAATAATGATTATTTACAATGTTATGGTGTTTGGCAGATTAAAAGTTTTATGTTTGATCGATATACAAAATAGATTCCAATATAAGAGTGATGCATATGTTTAAGTATGTTGCAAACCAACTGCCAAGACTTCAATTGTTGTAAGTAGTTCAGTATGATATGACATCGGCTTTCCATTAAAAGCCATTATAAGTATATCGAATGAAAACCAAATGTACGACGATTATGTTTAATAGGCTTCGAGTATGTAAATCAAATCAAGATTTGGTATTTAAATACATGTATATTAAGCACGCAGAGATAATATGGACGATTTTACAGTATATTCATTCGACTGGTGAGTAAACAGTTCTGTTGTAAAATTGATATAATAACATTGTTTACCCAACGTATAGCTTCTAATAAAGTATACAATTCTGTGAACCGTTTAACTGCTCGGATACTAATACCGTTTAAAGGTTCTCAGATTTGTTAATGACTGATTTACTGATGACATTCCTATTTTTTACGTTTGATAAACAAGATTTTCTTGTTTATTTTATGAATATTTC
>CM051034.1:10527760-10570260 GCA_027627225.1 Congeria kusceri | reverse complement strand
ATATGTGTTGTTTTTAACGACCTAGTGTAGAGGTGAATTTTTTCTCCAGATGATTATCTTATTGGACTTGAGGAAATATTTACAGCTCTTGTAAAATTGCCATTATAGATTTGCGAGGAATGTATCAAGACAAATGTTCAGTGAATGTACATCATATCATATACATATATAATATAACGTACGTAGCTAACAAACATTGTCATGTCACATTTGTCATAATAATGTTAACTCTCTTTGGCTGATATTCACACACGAAATTAATGGATGTGAAAAATAATTTGAACCTAATTGGCATGTATGGAATTGCCCTCCTTTTGTAAGGAAATATATTGTTCAGATGAGACACAATGAATGCAAGTATGAGTATAGTGTATGAAATTCCGAATCAAAATTGGCGATTGCTAATATACACGTGTACTATTCCATACATGTATGTGGTGATGATAACAAACATGCATATCCCTTTTTATTTGATAATGATAATTATGGATTCAACATACCCGGCATTTGAACACGTTCACGTGCATGCATGTATTTATGTACTGGGTTACGCGCTATTCTCAAGATCTTTATATCTTAACATTTCTACATTATATTTTTATTTGTATATTAGATCATTTCTAACACTAGTACTATGTGTGCGCGCTATTAATGTAACCTTCCGCTGTACGAATGTAGATTAAAATTATTATAATCAACAGCGTGTTTCAAGTGATTTTGCTTTCCTCGTCATAGAATCGTATTTTACAGCACTTAAGTGTCGGACCTGTAACATAGGTCACAATATTTTCACGATCTAAAGTGCGTAATTAATGAAAAAATGTTATAAATGTCTAAACTGTAACTATAAGTATCTAATTAACCCAAATATTAAGTAAAGAAAAATCATTAAAAACAACATGTTTTAGCTTTCAGTAAACCAAGCAACGCCCTCCTTATAAGTAATATAGACATGCTAAGCATTACACCATAATGGCTTACATGTACTAGTACAGTGTACTTTAAACCCAATTTAATTAATATTGTTCTTTTTTTTTAATATCAAAGAAATGAACAAACGTTTTCCTCTTAATCGTTTAGCGTTACAAATGATTTATAATATTTTCGGTTTCAATTGGCGGTAAAGTGTTTATTAATGGCGCATTAACCAGTTTATATAGAGTGTTATCATTTTGAAATATGTGATAAAATAGTCTTTACCCACATTTATCTGAAAAATCTAGAGCATCTGGACTAATTAACTCAAACATAAACTCAAGAAAAGCACACCAATAAAGAGAGAGGTTTCTAACATATGCCCTTGGGAGACGCCGACTAATTGCCCACACATTGGTATATATTTTTATATAATTTAAAGTGTACTTTAACTGACTGTAAGTGATGCACATGTTTTGAAAACAAAATATTAGTGCAACTAAAATAAAAATTCCTTCTTAGTCAACCATTAAGCGATACGTGTTTCTAGTTCATTGATAGCTTTTCAATTTTCGACGCATTATGTCCTATATATTTCTGTATGGGGAGTATTATTTCGTACCGTTATATATAATGCTCTTTTCTTTTTGGACTCAGCGGTTAAACACGTAAAAATTGTCTATTTGCCAATATGCAAATCGGTCATTTTTCTGGCTGCACAAACGTAAATGTCTTCTCGTTTTTAGTTTTTTTATACAGACAAAATAAACCTTTTTAGTTTTGCCACTAAAGCTTTGAAATTCTCCACTTTTGCTAAATGATTATTTTCCATTCAGCAGGCTACACACGTAATTCACAAGCTTCACCGCATGCTTTGTAACGTTAAGTAGGTAAACAGTTACACAAGTAACATCCCTAAACAGTGAATGTACCAAACACTAGAGTAATTTGCATTACACAAAACACAAACATGATTCAAACGAAACTCACAACTCTGAATCTGCCAATGTATTGTATTGGGTGGTAAAATCAGGATTTAACCGCACACTTGGTACTTTGTCTGGACATGTTGTTGTATCGCCCAACTCTTGTCGGCTACAGTGTATGTTTCTACATGCCAACCATGTTTTAATTTAACCAATATTACATATTTATTTCATTATTAAATTGACAACTATAAAACAGCATTCACAATACAAAAGAAATTAGAAAAATAATTGAAAGGAAATAATTATATTTCATATAGGTTATCGCATTAGAGCTTTTGCAAGTGACAACTAATTTCTTTCAGCAATGTACATAAACTTTTCTCATCGCTTACAAACACGACGGAAGGAATAACACTGTACCATTGTGGTTCTTGGGAAAGCTAGTGGAGAATGGAAAACAGCGACGGTCATTTCTATTTATCCCATCGCAACGCCTGCATTGACGAAAGAACACCCGTGGATAAACTTAGCTGTATTCCACCTTGTCCACATTTTTTGCCCAATCAACATGAAACTTGATCAGAACATTTGTTCTAATGATATCTCGGCCGAGTTCGTTAAATGGTTCCGGCCCGTTGAAAAACATGGCCGCCATGGGCTTGGGCAGTTTTCCTTATATGGCTTTAGAAAAAGCTTGTGAACACCCTAGAAGTCACATGTTTGCCCAATCAACATAAAACTTGCTCAGAACCTTTGTTCTTATGATATCTCGGCCGAGTTCGAAAATGGTTCTGCTCCATTGAAAAACATGGCCGCCAGGGGGCGGGGCAGCACACTCTAGAAGTCACATTTTTTCCCCAATCAACATGAAACTTGCCCAGAACCTTTGTTCACATGATATATCGGCCGAGTTCGAAAATGGTTCCGGTCCTTTGAAAAACATGGCCGCCATGGGGGGGGGGGGGGGGCAGTTTACCTTATATAGCTGTAGGAAAAGCTTGTCAACACTCTAGAAGTCACATTTTTTGCTCAATTTTTGCTAAATCTTCATTAAACTCTGATCATTTGTCTTAATGATATCTCAGCCCAGCCAGTTTGAATCTGGGTCAGGTAGAAAAAAAACAACTAGGTATCTAGGTCAAATTGAAGGAAAAGCTTGTTTACACACTAGAAGTCACATTTTTTGTCTAATCTTTATGAAACTTGGTTAGACCATTTGTCCTAATGAAATCTCAGCCAATTTCGAATCTGGGTCATGTTGGGTCAAAAGCTAGGTCACTAGGTCAAATTGAAGAAAAAGCTTGTAAACACCCTAGAAGTCACATTTTTCGCCCAATCTCCCTGAAACTTGCTCAGAACCTTTGTTTTAATGATATCACAGCCGATTATAAAACTGGTTAATATGGGGTCAAAAACTAGGTGACTACGTCAAATTGAAGAAAAAGCTTGTTAACACTCTAAAAGTCACATTTTTGCCTAATTAACATGAAACTTGCTCAGAACATTTGTTCTGATGATATCTCAGCCGAGTTCGAAAATGGTTTCGCTCGGTTGCAAAACATGGCCGCCAGGGGCCGGGGCATTTTTCCTTATGTGGCTATAGAAAAAGCTTGTTAACACTCTAGAAGTCACATTTTTTGCCAAATCAAGATGAAACTTGCTCAGAACCTTTGTTCTTATGATATCTCGCCTCAGTTCGATAATGGTTCCACCTCTGCTGAAAAACATGGCCGTCATGGGGAGGGGCAGTTTTCCTTATATGGATATAATGAAAACTTTAAAAAGCCTGTGAACACTCTAAAGGCCACATTTATTGCCCAATCTTCATGAAACTTGCCCAGATCCTTCGTCCCAATGATATCTCGGCGGAGTTCGAAAATGTGTGGTCAAAATTGAACAAAAAAGCTTTACAAAATTCTTGAGGCCACATTAATTTTATAGGCCAATCATCACGAAACTTACTCAGAACAGTTTAATTTCTTAGCCTCTCAGGTGAGCGACCTAGCGCTTTTGGCCCCTTTTGTTCATAGTTAAGGGACATAACCTATGTTCATACTGATATAATACATGGTTAATTTATACTAGCTCGACAACAGTGAAATTCACGACGTTCAGACTCAATATTAGTGGCCTTGTGTTTTCCCGCATTTCGTTCATTATTCACCCGTTCATTCGTTCATTCCGATGTTCGTTCACCATTCGTTCGCGCATTCCATTCGTTCATTCCGATGTTCGTTCACCATTCGTTCGCGCATTCGTTTATTTCCTCGAGATTATAAAACACGATTCAAGAAGACTATACACAATCACACAAAACTTTTCCTGACAGTCCTCATTTTAAACATGATTGTTTTTCGTCCATCTTATTCCATCATTCTCATTCGCTGGTAATCTTGGAATATTCATATTTCGTCCATCTTATTCCATCATTCTCATTCACTGGTAATCTTGGCATATACATGGCCTTTATGACCTATGGAACGTGTTACTCGATTGCTAATTGCCTACAACATCGAATAAATCATTTCCACCTGCCTGTCATATTACCAGACCTTATCATAACACATTTATCATATTTCTTGTCTAGAAATGACAATAATTGGCCTAGATGTTAGATGAATTCGACATATTCTAGCAATACGCTACACGTTTACAACACTAGCTTTCCCTGCCCCCTTTTAATAGTATCTACAAAGCAATACTGGTAAAAATTTGTTTGCAGTTATTTCATTTCATTTTTAAGTGAATGAGATTTACACTAAATCTGCGCCTGGTGACATAAAAGGAACACACACCAAATTAACACAAATGATTTAATGTGTATTACGTAAATGCTCTACTTGGGATCGTGTATTATGCAAGCATGCACACATGGAAACACGTGGCAGATATCTAGCAAATTTATCGGTCTACTTAGGGATCATATACAAAAATAAAAGACAAATTCAATTCGGCGTATCTGGTACACGCTCGCAGTCAGGTCGTTATACCACAGTGAGTGTTAAGTAAACGCGCTTCCCACCTTAGGGTCCCTGTGTGTTAGACGCCACGCATGAACGCGGCGTCTGTATCACAGTGTATAACCGTACAGTGAGCTTAACCGGCAATTAGTGATCTGTACGCCGATAATCAGTAAGTTTCAAACAGCAGAAAACACAGTAATCAACACAATTTTTTAATTTTATAGTTTACTTCGAAGCAGAATATAAATATAATTAAGTTCTCCGAATACATATGCCTAGTATTTTAAGAGTACTTGTTTAGCAGACATGATCACTTCAGGGCCAAACGGCCGGACGCAAACCAGGTGTTGCCGGGTTGGCTGGACTAAGATGATATAGAATTTGTAGTGACAAAATTTTAGCAGCAGTTGCAACAGCAGCAGCAGTAGTTGCAGTGGTGTTTGTTGCAGCACCACCAGTAGTAGCAATAACATCATCATCAGCAGCAGCATCTGGCTATTTTGATGCAGTTTTTTCCGACATCAGCGGAGTTATGGCCCTTTAAAAAAAAGACATTTTTGGACTTGTGTCGCGCGTAACTCAAAAAGTATTGCTGCTAAAGTAATGAAACTTTATAAGTATATTATTCAGCATGTGAACTTATGCACCTGTGTATTTTGGTGCAGTTTTTTTCCGACATCAACGGAGTTATGGCACTTTTTTAGCAAACAATGACATTTTTGGACTTGTGTCGCGCGTAACTAAAAAAGTACTACTGCTAGAGCTATGAAACTTTATATACATGTTAGTCAGCATGTGAACTTGTGCACCTGGGTATTATGGTACAGGTTTTTCGCCATCAGTGGAGTTATGGCTTTTTTTTAGCAAAAAAATTACATTTTTGGATTTGTGTCGCGTGTAACTCAAAAAGTATAACTGCTAGACTAATGAAACTTTTTGTAAACATATTCATTAGCATTTGAACTTGTGCACCTAGGTATTTTGATGCATTTGTACCGACATCAGCGGAATGTGGGGGGTATCCGTGTCCTACAGACGCATGTCAAGTTTTAAATATCAATCACAGATTATTAAAAATTTTGTTCATTATTATTAATATTTCAATTTCATTTTAAGTAACAGTGACCTTGACCTTGACCCCAATCATCCCACCTCAAATGCAATCCTAAGTAATGTACTATTGTAGGGTATCTATGTATGAAGATTCATTCTTGAGTCAGAGAGTGGGAATCAAAAGTTGACGCCGCCACCCCACCCGCGGGAATGTAAAATTTCTAAGTGTACAAAGGCCTATAATTTTGACAAATTTCAAACTAGAGTTATCAAATTGGCCTTTGGTTTCATTTTAATATAGGGAATAAGTGTTTTAAATTTGAATGAAATCTCTCAAGCCATTCCTAAGAAAATAACTTACCGAAAAACTTAAACCTATCCAAGTGACTTAGTGTTTCGATTTTTGAAACAAAAATAATAAGTTTGTAGCCGTATATTTGAATGTGATGATGGTGGTTGGTGTATTTTTGTGTAAAAATTGATAAATACATTACTTACCAGTCAGGCAGTATTCATTTAATTAAAGAGAATAGGGTTTCCGCTATTAAACATTTTATCCAACCACCCAACGTGACTCGACTCTACGACTAGTTGCAAAATGTCAAAATAAGAATTTACTATTAGTTGCTCCTGAAAACGACCAGAACGGTTATGTTTAAACGAAAATAAAAATTGATTTTATGTTTTAAAATTTATGTTAATTTTCACTGTCCGCATTTTCAAGACGATAATTTTATATATAAAAACGTAATAATTTTAAAACCAAAATTACGTTAATTGTAGTTATTTAAATAAAAAAGTTATATTTATTGTATAAACGCATTTAAATTTAATAACTAAAAATACGTTCTGACCAGTCATGGCGATTTCGAAAACACATCGCGTTTCTGGCTAGCACGGTTCACGTGAAAAATTGAAATACAAAATGTTAAGCTTTGTGGATACGAAAAGGAATTGTAGTGCTTGTAGCTGGATATGAATTGTAAAATTCCGTTAATGGACGTCAGTAGTTTGGAGGTAAAAGTGGCTTAGTCGTTTTATTTTGTTTTGTTTTGAAAAAAAAAATCGTTGTTCTATTTTTAGCTCCGCGAGAGGTTATATGAAAGAATATTACCCTGAGGTATAACTTTTGGTCTAGGGACAAACTATACGAGTGGTCGCGTGAGGTGTAATAACATATTATAAGATTTAAGATTTTAAAGATTTTATTTACAACATTTCCAGAAGGCCAATGGCCCATGTGGACAAATTTTAATACATCTTTTTTGATAACAACATTAATAGACATATATACATAATTATAACAAGTACTTAAGTTATGAGTAAGCAAGTGGTTACTAAGCATTTTAAATAAAAAATCAATAAATTACTAACAGTAGTGAATACATATTTACCATACTAGTAATAAAGAGAAATAGTAATATCTATCAATACATTGATGCATTAGTGAATACATACCTTTATTCGTCACAACAAAACTTAACGTAGCGAAAACAAGAAATAACGCAAAAACTACAGATTATACAGGAGACGCTGAGTAATATAAATCCCATAATACAATTGTAGTTCCCTAAAAATTAACATTTATATGAAATGCAATAGATGAGATTTCGGTTGAATAAAAACAATTTAAGCGTTAGAAACTATATACCTATGTATATTTATGTCTTATGTAACTATATAAGAAAGTGTCTTATAATATATTCCCTAAAGTACTTAGTAACTTAAGTACTTTATACTTAAAACAGTTGATCAGATATGAAATATACGTACAATTCATTCACCCACAAAAACAGCAGCAATTTATATATATTTGAAGCTAATACAAATAGTTGACAATATAACTAGATAGACAACATGCATGTAGTACGTTTTATGGGTAAAAATACATCAAATGGACACATACATGTTAGTTGATCTGACTAGAAAAGCGGCATATTATATTATATCAAAAGAAAAATGTATGTTTAAATGTTATGTGTATACATGTATACAAATCTATAATGTAACAGTATGTACATGAAGATGAATGCATGCGTTTATGTTATTTAACGCACTTGTGTAAAATAAAACATGTACATCGTAATACAAAATAAAATTAAATTAAGAAGTCAATAAACAAATACTTTTAAAACTCATTTATTCTTCCTTTATTCTTTTTGAACATTCACAATGTGTATGAGCAAATGCTATAGCATGATTACTAAGGTACATCACATACATACATATACAACCAATAACCAGCTGCCTTTGCAAGTCACACTGCATTAAGAGACCACCTGTGTTAACAGACCACTTTTAAGGATCACCACGGGTGATCTCTTTAGACAGGTTCGACTGTACTTGGCAAGTGCAATGAGTCACTGAATATAAATATGCATTGTTTCTATCAGATATATTGTTTCAATCTAAAAAAACTCCTTTAATATTTGTGTCTGAGTATGTTTTTATAACAACTAAATGTTTGTTGTTATAATTTCATGTAAAACCGGTGTTTTAACCGTAAGTAGGTTTATCTCACTTGATAAAACGTTTGGAAATAAAACAAATGCACGTAATGACTTCGTACGGATTATGAAATGTATAGGTATTTTCTTCAGGCAAAATGGTAAGAATATGTTTTATCAATTATGCTATTTTGTAGAAAAGGTCAGAATTCTATTTGATGAGTTTAGCTGTGGCTTGAAAAAAGAAATATAGTATATTTTTTGCTTCAGTGTACGATCGTATTTTATTTCCTGATTGGCAATACAATACATGTTCTTGTGGTTGAACGTCCACGAATGCAAATATCAGTCTCCGGTATCCGCAAAGGAAATAAATTTTGATCTTGAATTAAAATCAATACTTTTCTGTTTCTTTCATGCAATACAAATTGCGCAAAATACGCTATATAACGTTACACGTTTGTGTAAATAATTCTAGATCGCCATTTATGAAATTCTGCTTATTTTTATTGTGGTAAAATAGTCACCGGCCATACCTGCAGCGTTGTTGTCGCTAATTGATATTTTACTGATTTTTGTTTACGAAAGCTGACGTTTACAATCTCGATGAGTTCATTCACATATTTTTAAATAAAACAAAATAACGAGAACAGTAGTTCCATTTACGCCAGACTAAAATTAGCAATTGTCTTCATTTCACTAGTCACAGAGTTATCATCTATGCATATTTTTCATTCGCTCACAAAAAAGCCTGAACTAAATAAAGAACACTTAATTGTTGACTTTGCTGTAAGATCTTTATGTTAATTGTCATGGAAAGCTTAGTTGCTCGCGGACTGCATACGTAGATCTGCAATTATATATCAGCGCGAATTAAATATAATACTAGTTTAACTTGAGATTTAAACTTTGTATTTTCAGTTCTTGAAACAAAATCATTAGATGTACTACACAGCGGGGAGGCCTAAAGGGTCCGCGCTGCGCTGAAACTTCATCATCATGTTTTATCTGACGTCGTTATTTTTTAATGTTAAACAAAAATGTTCATCAACTTTCTCTATGAATGAAACATAAGGCCTTAGTATATGCGCCATCGTTGTTTCACGGTCATTGTATTGAAGTTTGTATATTGTCAGAGTACTGCTTTTATAGATAAACCGATGTAGCAACAATTAGTCCTTTCACGAGTGTCATTTCGATACATTGCGAAAATAAAATCAAGACGCAAGATAGCAAAATCGTAACAAACAAAAAGCATCATTTCAGCATCATGTAACGCGATAAAAACACATTTTATTACATATTTGTGTTGAAGTAACGTTAAAAAACGTTGATGTTTTGTTAATATGCAGTTTGGGCATTCTTACGGACGTACAAACATTCGGACGTACGGACAAACACGCGCGATATAAAGCAAAATAAATGTATAATAAATATCGATATGTCACCATGAATTGACACTGTCGAATGAAATTATTATTGTGTACGCATAAATAATACATGTACATGTAAACCAAATAATATTTACGTACAATTATATAATAATTATCAAGAAAGTTTGAACATTTCTTAAAATTGTGTCAATCACTAATCGCAACTGAGCGTACATAATTTTATTTCAATCGCGCAACTAATGATTGCGTACAGTCGCAACTAGGCGTACAGTCAATAAACAAACAGTGACTGAATAAAACGGTAAATATCTTAGATATTACAAATATAATCTGTTATCAATTAATGTCAAGTGCGATAAGTTTTTATAGGTGTTAAGCAACACACAGGTTTACACATTTACGCAAAATCCAAAGAGTTTCATGGAAATTAATTCAAAATGTTTCAACATATTTGCAGTGCTCAACTTCAGATTTATCAACGAAAACACAATTTTCACACAAATCACAATGCATATATGTGACAAATAGGACAATAATTAACATAAAAGTTTAAATCCTGTTAAATTCAGCCCGAAATTAAAATGTAATATCAAAAATTGTGTCACCTACTGCGTTTTCTGCTGTTTGCAACTAAAAACCGATCAATGGCGTACAGATCACCAACTTCCTGTTTACCTCACTGTACGGTTATACACTGTGTGTATGTAGGCACATGGAATGAGTGTTATTATTTTCTTTGCACATATGTGTCTTACCGGATTGAATATAATTATATATTTAAAGATTACATATGTTCTACGTTGTTTCCATTCCCATTGAATAAAATACTATGCATATAAATGTTGCTCACTAAGTGTTAGTTAGCACGCATATATATATGCTACTCCCAAACAAGTCTAAATCACCATACATGCTTCTCACTTAAACAATTGTGAATTTAAGGGGAAAACGACAAATGACAAGTTTATGTATATAACAACTATTTTGCATGACATATTACACATGTCTGCAAAATAGCAGTTATACTCATTAATGTACACTTTGTGTGAGTAGCTATTATTTCCAATAACTCAATCAGATACTTAAATAAAGAACTTTACTTTTGACGCAAGATTTTAATACACGTATTTACAAAAAAGGATAATGACACTGCTTCCATATGCTTTCGTTAAATATGAACACATTAATACGTCAGTCACGCACATGCGTGGCGCCAAATGAACAGCAAAGCATTGGGGTGGGAAGCTTGAAAATCGCACATTCACTGTGGTGGGCTTACCGGACAAGGTTTTTGTACCTGCCAGCGTTGTATTCCATTTTTTTGTAAATCTGTGCCTTGAATAGGCCGAAAAATTTAATGTATATAATGTTACATGTCGCCTTTTTGTTTTTTGTAGGATTTTTGTGCCGGTATTTGTTTTATGATCTAGAGCAAAGTAACGAATGTGTAAAGGAATGACGAGCAAACAAGCACCAGAACGAACTAGCCTTCGACGGACAATTGTGATAATGTTTTGCTTAATGTAAACATACATTGTATTGGTATAAACATAGCTTATGTCTCTTTATCTCTCAGAAGTGAATATAAGGTTAAGAAATAATTTAAATCAATGCATTGTGAATTGAGTCAGAGGAAGGTTGAAAATGAAATAAAATTCATGTATCAAATCGATCATACGGTTGAAACTGAGCTAAAATCCCTGCATCGTGAATTCAGCGAGAAAAAAAAAAGTTAGACTAATCACTGATAAATTGTGAGTCAGAAATAAAAATTAGGTTGACAAAGAGATAAATTTGTCCATATTGTTAATTCAGTGAGAGGAACAAGTGAAGTTGGCATCGATTTAAATAACCATTTTAAACACAGGGAAAAACTTCCTTACATCCTGGAGAATTGGCTTGTTCCAAAGATACCTAATTGCATTTGTTGTCGTCATATACGGGAGACGAAAAATATTTTGGAACATAATTAACAATATGGATTTTGAAAGAACTTTTAGGTGAAGCGATTTTTGTATATATATATAAACCGTAATGCATGTTGCGTGTATCATTAGGGCTTTTAACCCGAATTCCGATGTACGGTGTAAAACATGAGCGCAATTTATGGATCGGACCGTCCCGATATCTAATTCATTTATGCTCCATTGGCTTTTTCAAGGATCACAATGGTAGAGTGTTTTACTTTACCCTGAATTGTAAAGCTATCGCACAGAGAACAGCCTTTAGCTGGAAGAAATAAGATGCCACTTAAAAAGCCAGTTATAATGGCTGAATTATTGCATAGTTGGCATACTAAAGAATACACTTGAGCAGACAGGACATGGGCGATACAACAACATTCAAAAGAAATATTGCCATGTTTGATGTTAAGTCCTGATTTGAACTCCCAATACATTGCACGTTTGATGTTAAGTCCTGGTTTGAACTCCCAATACATTGCATGTTTGATGTTAAGTCCTGGTTTGAACTCCCAATACATTGCATGTTTGATGTTAAGTCATGGTTTTAAATCCCAATACATTGCATTAACAGTTACTACAATTTTATTCATGTTTGTGTTGTGTGTTTTGCAAAATATTCTAACGTTTTGTTAAGTCATTTTGTTCGGATGTCACTTGTTTAACTGTTAAACTAATTTACGTTAAAATGCAATTAGCGAAGCTTGTGATGAACGCTTGAAGCTCGATTAAAGGAATTTCTTTAATTTACAATAACTGAGAAAGATTGTTATGTTTCAGTGGCACAACTGAAAAGATGTACTGCTCCTTGACACCGTAAAAGAAGACAGATACGTAGAAGAAGAAACTTTATTTTGAACAATAAGTGTACACTCATGAGTTCAAACAGTGTTAGTTAGATATACATAAATACAGTTGCAATTTCCGGTTAGGACGTCTTTACATGAAAAATATTAGAATCTGAGTGTTAAAAACATTACATGAGTTTTTATCTGAGTGTTAGAAATAAAGCAACAAAGTTATAACAACATAATCGTGGTCGTATAGTCATACACGTGTCTTTGTCACTTTAAATTATAATAGTGTTAGAGATTATTGATAATACTGTAGTAATTTTGCATTAGTTGCAAAAATGGTTTTGTATACGTTACTAAACGTATACGTTACTTACAGCAATATTAACGTCATGGTAACTTACATATAAATATACATACCGCAAAATAATGAGGGAGAAAAATGAGTTGCATATGGAAGAAAGACATACAATTTGGAATATTTGTTATGTGCATAGCCGTAAAATATGTTTTATAGATTAAAGAGACATCTCTTTGTGTCGGAGGAAGCTGTAATATAAATACATCGATAATCCGCTTAGTTCACTTTTAATTTCTGTGTTTACTAATTCGGTAAATTTAGGGATATTTTGGCGAAGCCAGTATCTGCGTTTAATATATTGACGTCTAAGATCGTATTTACACGGGACATTCTAAAAGAAAGTGAAACTCGTCTTCTAATGCATTGCATGATTGACATTTTCTTTCATTTCTCGGTGTTTCTCGCGGTTTGTGTCATCGGCCTCTTTCAATCTCTAGACTGTGCGACGATGTTCTACAGCGTGCGAGCGCGGTTTTAAATTTACATATTTTTAGGTCATTTAGATAGTTTTGAAATTTAAAATTAGAGAAAAGATTGTATGTTGAAGCTCTCGTTGAGTTTTGTAATCGTTTATTCCAGTTTTGCCTAAAGGTATCATTGCATCTTTGTCTAAAAACATGTACAAATATATCATTGTTCCAGACACCTTGGAAGAGCCATACTTCACATCGATTCTAATAGGGACTTTACTTGTGAGCACCAATTTTGTCGCTGTGGGTGTGATTCGATGTCACGTAACATCAAATTATAAATATGCTTAATAAATGTGTGGTCATTAGAGTTTAATATTTTTAACGAATATTTTATAACATGTATCATTCTGTTTGTTTAGTAGTTGTGTTCTTCCGAATTCGCCATATATGAAATCATTTTGGGTAGATATTTTAACTTCTATGAGATTTTTTAGAAAGTGTAGGTGGATTCTTTCTAATTGAGGTGCTACGTTGAATCCCCATACTTCTGCCCCATAGTTTAATATAGGTAAAATAAGTTTATCAAAAAGGTCTAATCGGTGGTTGATATTCAAATTCGTGAAGTTAAGCAAATATTTTTTAAACTTAAACAACGCTTTAAGGGCCTGTCCGCTAAGTGTTTCAAATGTTTTATGGAATGATCCACCGGATGTAAATACGATGCCAAGATAACAAAACTGTTTAACAATTTCCAGTTCTTTGCTGTCATATAAAAATTTAAGTGAGTCGCGTAATCTACCACCTTTTCCAAAGATCATTATTTTTGTTTTTGCCATATTTACTACTAATTTCCTACGGTTACAATACTCTTTAATATATTTAAACCAATTTGTAAATTTTGTTCGGTTTCAGAGAAAATTATGATATCATCGGCATATAATAGAATTATAAGTTGGAGGGTATCAATATTTATCCTTGTAATCCCCTTAAGAATAAAATGTTCTTCTAGGTAATTGATGTACATTGAAACTATGAAGGGTGATAGACAATCACCTTGCTTTGTGCCTAAATAGCAAGCAAAGATTTCACTCAGTTGATTTTCAGATTTAATTTTTGACTTGACATTATCTTAAAGAGATTTTACAACTTTCATTATATTTTCCCGTACTCCATATTGTATAAGCTTGTAAAAAAATGCTATTTCTGACTAATAGGTCAAATTCTTTCGTGAAATCTATAAAGCAAACGTATAGCTTCTTATTTTCATTTAAAAGGTGATTAATAATTCCATATAAGATAAAAATATTATCAGTTGTTCCCATGTGTTTTCGGAAACCAGCTTGTGCTTCAGAGTATACATGGTATGTTTCCGCCCAATCGTTTAATCTATTATTAATTACTCTGGTAAACAGTTTGCCGAATGTACTTAAAAGAGTTACACCGCGATAATTTTCTGGCATATTTTTATCTCCTTTTTAAAGATTCGGAAAATATATCCCTCTGTCCACTGGTATGGAAAGTATCCTAATTGAAATATTTTGTTAAAAATCTTCACAAGATAATTTGATAGGCAATGAAAACCATGTTTAAAAAAATTCGTTAAAAAAGTTATCCGGTCCGGGGGAACGTCCGCTTTGTAACTGACAGCATGCTTTATAAATTTCTGATTCAGAGATACTAATCAAGTTCTGAGAACATAACTTGTAGCTCGCCGTTTAAAAAAACGTTCATTAAAATATATGATACCTTCATCTGGCTGAAAGAAAGTCGAGCTCGGATCATTGATTGACTTAAAATACGCTTCAAAATTAGAAATGGGAATGGCTGGTGAGTTAGCCGACTTTGTGTCGCATGACTCTTTTAATAATTTCCAATATAGCTTAGCGTTTTTAAGGCGCGCTGCCTCTAGTTGCTGTGTTACATTTTTATCAAAGTTATACTTTTTGTCTATGATTGTATTTTTGTACTCAGTTCTACATGTTGACAGAGCTCGCCTGTTATCATCTGTATTATGTTTGCGAAAGTGATTTAAAATTTTAAAGAATTGTTTACGTTTTATTTTACACTCATTGTCAAAGCAAGCGTTTACTTGTTTATGTTTGTCTGTTTTTTCATGGCAAACCTTTCGTTTAAATAATGGATCGGTATTTTCTTTGAACACACTGTAAAATATATCTAAATTCTGTTCGAGCGTTTCGTTTGAATCGCATGTGTCCAATTTGGAGCACAGTTCAGTAAGGTTACACTGGAAATTGTCTGATCCAATTAATATTTTGAATGCTTCCATGTCATCATTATTCCATTTATAATGGTACTGTATTTTTTATGTTAATATGTAATTTTCGTTTAAGCGTTCATTTTGATTGTTACAATTAAATTGTAAAGCCATTCCATGAGAGGAAAATCGGATAGCACAATGATCTGATACAATATTTGGATCATCAATAGAAAATCTGTCAAAACATTGCATAATGTTTGGTTTACAAAGTACGTAGTCAACAACGCTCGACCCATTCGATTTAACGCATGTAAACTTTCCAATAGTTTTGTCACTACCAATTCGACCATTCATAATCCTTAGTCCTGTTAACTTACACAAATTTAACAGCAATTTACCGTGTTCGTTAATAAATTTATCTTGAGTACAACGTGGCATAAAATCGTCAGTAAAATAATCATCCGGCATAAAATCAATATTGTGAAAAAATTCATCTTCCACAAAATCGTTTAAGTTTCCGATTCTACTGTTAAAATCTCTTGTGATAACAAAATTAACATTTTCGTATTGATTAACAAAAGATATAATGTCATTTATCATATAATCGAAAACGCTCAAATCACTTAATTCGTCCCGACTGCTATTTTTGGGTATATTATAGCAAATGCACATTAAACTATCTGCTTCCAAGTTAAGGTTATTACGGTTGATTTTGAACCATAGCATACAGTCTTCGTTTGTCTTTATAAATGAGATATCATCTTTAATTTTATGCGAGTAATACACAATGAGACCCCCACTATCTTTACGAGCGTTTTTGTGTTTAATATTTCTATGTAAAATAAAGTAAGAAAAACCTTCTACCGAGTAATCATACAATTCGTTTGACCATGTTTCCGTAAAGAGTAACAAATCATTTGTAGCAAACAGTTCCACACCGTAGTACCGGCTCCTTATCGGCGAATGCACAACTTTCCAGCGAAGACGAAAAAGGAGAGACGGTGGGTTTGTATATATTGGTTTGTATACGTTTTTGCTTTGATTTTCAAAAAAATATTATTATTTAAAGATGTCAGAAGCAACAAAGATTCATCACAGAAAATATAAAGTTACAGAACCTTATACTTTCCAAGAAAAGGCGAGTCTAAATCGAACATTATGTGTTTTCGAGGTATTTTGTCAAGTTTATATAGTTTTATCGCCGCAAATAGCTTATTTTGCAAAATCTAAATCGACATACTTTTTGCGCATTGTCCCACCAGTAACCACAACAATTTTCAGAATTGTTCATTGTTTTATATTAGAGATATAACGTCCTGAAGTGATGGGGTGTAAAAAAAAATGGCACCAGTTATCAGCGATTTCATGTTTTTACCGGCACCAGTGATCAGCGAAATTTCATGTAGCTACAAATTTAAGCATTCTAACAGTTCATTCGATTTTAATTTATTGTAATGCCGACCTACTAATCCCTGTATGTTAAGTACACACACTCTAAGTTCAATTTTCTCCGCATATACCTAGTGTATAGTGGTCCTCGACCCTTGCTAATCCGCTGTGGCGGTCCATCGTCTACACATGCGGAACGTTTATATTTAGTTGTTAATTTAAACGTATTTATTTCAAACAAGAGTGCATTTACATATATTTGAAACATACAACATTTGTATACATACAAGTTTGATTTGGATAAGAACGAAAGACTTCGTCTTATAAAGTTCTTCTCCATAAATGTTGTATTAAGTTGCATGTTTTCAAACGAACATAATTGGTTTACTAATAAATCTAATAAAACGGAGATTAGTACGATAAGAAGTGAAAAAGTAATAAATAAAGAAAAAAATGACAAATATTAGATTAGGAAGAAATGTTTAACATAGATACATGTACAAGTAGACAACAATATGATACATTAGTAAATTATATATAACTTATACATGTAGGAAATGACTTAGTAAGAAAAGGAAGTTAGAGAGAAGTTCTGAAGCAAAGCTATGTTTCAAAACGTTTGCTATTGATAATATACTTGTGTACTGCATCAGCAATTTTAGTATTAGTTTGATAATCCAGAGTGCTATCTCCATTTAAGATCGTTTGGACAGAGGGGACGGAATACATAGATATAGTGTTCAGAAGTTCTGCACGGATATTAACATAAAGCTGACATTCAAGGAAATAATGGAATGGTGATTCCCTTAGTCCGCATCGGCATAGAGGCGATGAAACTACATTACGCATGAAGAGGTGTTCATTTAGCGCACTACAATTTGTTCTGATGCGTGTGTGTAGAATTTGAGAGCGTCTTTCTCCATAAGAAAATATTGGATTTTGAATTGGTCGATCAGTATTGATTTGTCTTTTGAATGAATGAATCGATTCAGCATTTCTTAAATCTTCTGGAAGACGATTCCAATCGGATACTGAAGATGGTAGAAATGAATGTGAATAAGTTGAAGTTCGAGCATAAATGCACTGGAAATGTGACGCATTTCTAAGCGGGTATTGGCTAGATGCCCCAACTGTGTCAGGTAGAAGTGACTGTAAATAGTGAGGTGCTTCTCTTAAGTTCATTTTGTACATTAATATTAACTTGTGTTTACGTCGTCTTTGACTGAGAGTTTCCCAACCTATCTCATTATAAAGATCTTCTAGTGATACTAATCGAGTACAACCAGATGATATACGAGCTGCCTCTGTTTGAATTTTTTCTAATTCATCTTTTTCATATTGTGTGCAATTGTCAAAAATAACATTTGAATATTCAAGTATTGGTCGTATGAATGCAAAGTAAATAGTTTCAAGAGATTTCCTATCAAGCATTGACTTTAGACGACGCATTATATTAATACGCTTCCATGCTTTTTCTTTTATAAAAGCTATGTGTTCATGCCAAGTACAGTCATTTGCCAAATAAACACCTAAATGTTTGTGGACAGTTACAATAGGTATATCAACGCCTCCCATTGAAAGTGGAGGGTGGTACGGTTTATTTATTTTACGGGATATAAGCATCGATTCTGATTTGGAGGGATTGAAGTGTACTAGCCATTGATCAGCCCATCGTGAAATTTTATCTATGTCTGATTGCAAAACAGCTGCAGTTTCATTCGGCGAGTTTACAACCATAAAAAGACTTGTATCATCAGCAAATAGGTTAATTTGGGCTTGTATGTCAGCTACTATGTCATTGATGTAAACAAGAAAGAGAAGGGGACCTAATATAGACCCCTGTGGAACACCAGCGATAATTTCGACAGGAGTTGATTTTGCTCCTGGTAGAATTACTTTTTGTTTACGGTTAGCAAGATAATTTGATAAAAATGCCAATAATTCTCCCCGAATACCAGCTTCTTGAAGTTTGAACAAAAGACCCTCATGCCATACTTTATCAAAAGCTTTACTTATATCAAAAAATACAACTCTGACTTCTAGACCATTATCCAAAGCTTTGCAAAATGTATCATAAATATAGGTTAACTGATTAACTGTCGAATCACCAGGCATAAAGCCAGATTGAGTTCGTGTAAAGAATGAGTTAAGACGGAGAAAATTAAAAACATGTTTGTGAATTATTCGTTCAAAAACCTTTTCAATAGTATTTAACAAGGATATAGGACGATAATTCGAGACAAGAGCTGGATCACCCTTTTTGAAGACGGGACACACATTTGCAATTTTCCAACAAGAAGGCATTTTACAAGCAGAAAGACAGGAATTAAACAGTCCACAGAGGGGAAAGCTAAGTTGATACATTGCTTCCCTGAGGATACGATTATCGATTCCATCAGGTCCGGATGCTTTTCCTACCTTGAGACATTTAATTGCGTCGATGACTTCTTCCCGAGTAATATCAATTGACTGTAAGCTGGTGTTGTAAGCATTGTGATGCATTGGAAGATCATGATTTGTTTCATCGATTGATGACTGATTTACAAAATATTTATTAATGATTTCGGCTTTACATATGTCATTTGCCTCAAACGTGTTCGATTGTTCATCGTATAGGGGTGGAATCGATTGATGTGTGTTTGTAGAAATGAAAGTGCGCAATGTTTTCCACCAATCCTTAGCACAGAGCTCAGACGACTTCAATTTATTCGCAATGTTCTTAGAATATTCAAATTTTGAATTACGTAAGAGTAAAACAACTTCATTTCTGACGCGTCGAAAATTTGTCCAGTGCAATTCGGTGTTAACTTTTTTAGCTTTTCGATATAATCGTTTTCGGTGTCGAATTTTTTTCTTAATTTGATTATTCATCCATGGTAAATCACGTGGACGTATACATATTTTTTTATTTGGGATACACGACTTCGCAGTTTGTAAAATAACATTGGTAATATTTTCTGCATATATATCAATATCGTCACATTTAAAGAGATGCCATTGTGTATCAGTAAAAAGAAGTCGTAGTTTATCATAATCCCCAATATCATAACGCCAAATATGCCGATAGTAAGTTTTTGCTAAGGGTCTTTTAAATTTCAAAATTCCAAAAATAGGGCAATGATACCGAATATTTAGTTGTTGTCTGCCTGCTTGACCTTTCAGTCGTACTAGCTACAGCTGGCGACGAATCAGAATTGTTATCGTTTGTTGACTGTCTATTTTTAGCTGTTGACACGTTGCTGGGTTTTCCATGGTTATTCACTACTGTTTTCACGTCGGTTGATTTTTGTGGAGATATTTGTGCACTTTTAGTGTTTGTAGTGTTTGATGTAGTTTCGCCCTCTGTACATGCCTGGCTGACAATCACTGTATTTTCAGCTGTGTCGGTATTGTTTTCGTTGGTTTGTAAGCTTTCACTCTCACCTCTTTTCGTGGGTTTGTTGATGTCCAAGGGGGCGTGTCGCACTGGTGTGTTAAATACACTGTCGTTGCCACCAATCGTTGAATTAGAGTAGATACCTTTGTATCAGTATTGAGCTGATGTTTGTAATAGCGTCAATTCGATTTGTGTTTAAAATTGTGTACCATTCCGGGAATTTGTCTTGCACGAGTTTTCCTTGGATAAAGAGCTTGGCGGGTTATTTTATTTGCACTTTTTGTCTCTGTTTTCGTGCTTCGCTTGCTTCTTGTGACATGTAAAGTTCCCTTCTGGCGTTCGATATTTCAACTGGGTATTGCCGATCGACGCCAAAACCGGTACCTTTCAGTTTATAAGCATTTTGCAAGATAACCTCAGTGACCTCAAAATTTAGAAATCTGGCAACTATTGGGCGATTTGGGTCGTGTCTTCTGTTAGGGTGTACTTTGTGCAGTTGGCCCATTCTGTGCGCTCTCTCAATGCAAATATTTTCGCTTTTAATTCTTATTTCATTTTCAATGAAGCTAGATATCAATCTATGGCAGTCAATGTTCCACGAGTTTTCTGTTATCCCGTAAAGAACAAGGTTGTTTCTCATGTTTCTCGTTTCGTTGTCGGTTGATTTGTATGCGAGTGTTTTAAGCATACGATCATTATCCGACGTTCTCTTTTGAACAGTTTCAATTTGCACTTTTACCTTAGACATGTTTTCATTGAGTTCAGATAGGTAACTAAATTGTTTGTGTTCAAGGTTCAACAGTGTTTGTGAAGTTTCACTAATTCTTTCAAATATGTGTATAAGTTTATCATCAGTGTTCAGTTTACAAAGTTTTCGATGTTCAAGCTTTTTGTGGAGTTGCGTTTTCGGTTAGATTTTTGACGTACCTGCGTCCAATTTGTGCTTTCGTTTGTCCCGCCTTCAAACCGGTTTTTTGTTGACACGGTATAATCCATAGTTTTACTAATATCGGAATTATAATCCTCACTATCACTTTCCGTGTTCAAACGTGACATGTTTCAGTGTTTTGAGATGCTTTTGAGTAATATTATCCGTCTTATTTTAATAAAATGTAATTTTAACCCGAGCCGAAATTTTTCACCGCCATTCACCGGAAGTTGCGCAAAATATATATACGTATGTACAAAAGAAAAAAAAAAGATTTACCTATTGGCAAATTGACAATTTTTAAAATTGGTATCACTGATTCCAAAAAAAATATACATATGAAGAATCCAAATACCGATACATTTTATCAGTAGTTGGTTGAGATCTGTACCGCTAAACGTATCGATAATTTTTTATCAGAATGTTCGTGTATCGCTTAAGGTACCGATTCCTTTTGCCGTTGCTTCGTGCCGCTTAACGTATCGATATTTTTGTAAAAAAAAGGGGCATTGGTGCGTGTACATTTTGCCTCAACATTTTGTTTTTATTATATCATTTGTGTACACTGAATATTTGAGTTGATTAGATAATTAATTATTATAGTTATAGGTTTTATAAAATGTTTTCGTTCATTACGAAAATCTGTGAACGCGTCTCTTGAAAGTAAGTATGTTGTTGCCTACAGAGATCATGCTCAAATTACCGCAATTTCACTTTAGGCATATAATTATGCCTGTTTACGTCTTACAATGACAGGGTTATTGTATCGAAAAACATTTTTAGGCTTCTATGACAAAAGTACTGGCCGACGTGTTAGCTAATCAAAGCGGATATCAACTGTTAGCGATGGGTGCGCTCTTAAATAGTCTCACTTTATCACGTTAAATTTTTCTAACCTAATTATTTTATTAATAGTTATCTGTTTTGCCTTTGTTTTCAACTTGGAGCGATTCGCTAGCCTGAATAATTGTGACTTATATAACAGGTCCGACACTTAAATGGTGACAAGTACTCTCATATGACAAAGAAAGCAAAAAAGACGTTGAAGATTTTAATGAATCGTACAAAAATCTATGCAAAAAGGGGCATAACTCTGTCCAAATACAATAATGAGTTATACGGAATGTTGCCCATGGCACTGGAGTTGATAACACAGGTATATTCACGGTGCCTGTACCACGTGATCTATTTTGTTCTGTGTGGGTCATTCCACCGAAAACAATTCCTCGCTTCAGGTAACGTTTTTTTATAATTTCTCTATTAATTCTGAACCGATATTTACGAAATAAAGACGAGTGCCCTGTCATAAGAGAATTACACCATTCCATTCGAGTTTCTGGCAGATTGATTTAGCATTGTTTTCAAAAACTGCAACCGCGCATCTTTTTAAACATAAACTGACATGCTATGTGTGGACTATTTTTTGTTTAATTGTCAATAAATTTCATAATATTGCTGCTGAAGATGACAAACGTAGGGCGGACACTGTAATTCTTACCAGAGAAACAGCACAAAAAGTATGGTAACCCACATACGTCTGATGCCGATTTTTTGGTAGAAAATAAAATATTGCTATGTGTGGGTCACAAATCTGTTATGCTATGTGTGCAATACAGAAATGGTTACAGCATACCTGCTTATTAATTTACATTATTATGCTGCTTTCATGCATTTGTATTGTTACTGAAAATAAAAATAAAGATTTGAAGAGTTTAATTTTCATAGTGTGTCACAAAGTTGTTTTATGTCCGCTTCCATATGATATGTGATATTATTATCAAATATGTTCTTTTTTCAGACTACTACTACTACAACAACAACAACTACTACTACTACTGCTACGGACTTCAATGAAGTTGAAAATAAATCTACCCTAGATGAATTTCAAGTGAGGTATTCAAATCATGTTGTATTAGTATGTAATTATATGCATAATGGTTCTCTCACTTCAATGATTATGCAATTTTCGTATAAACGAGTAGTTTGGGCAAGTCTGAAGATCGTTATTTCAAACATATAAGCATGAATCCATGCATAATTGAAATTAATACTACTTATTAGTTATTTGTAGTTTGCTCAACTACATAATAATGAAAAGATTGTATATTTTCCGATTACATTTCAGGGCCCATTTCTTTGACACGACAGCTCGCAAGAGAGTAAAGGGATCAACAAAGAGGTAAATCTTTCTTTGAACATCAATGCCGTCCAGCGTGGATCTCTTTCAGTCGGCTGGGTGAAGTCAAGACGAAACGACAGCAAACTCTTGCCCACTACAAAACAAGGACTTGATCTTTTAATCAAAATAGTTTTAGTGTGCAGCATACAATGCAATAAACAATATGTTTTTATTATGTCTGTTTCCTTATTTCTCTATTACCAGTTCTATTTTAGCATAAAGAGAAGATGCATATAATTATATATCAATTCGAAATCAGTTTAATCACATAAAATCAGAGATATATAATCACAGTTAAATACAGGTACAATCACAAAATCACAGCATCACCCAGTAAAATATTGATTGAGTAATGTTAGATTTAAAACGATTATAAATTCATAATAAATTTCACCTGAATTGATACAAAACATCCAACCGTTTTTTAAAGCTTCTCTATCGCAGAAGAATAGGACAAATATTAGTGTGAATATACATAAACATAGTTTGCACCAATCTTTATAAACATACTTTTTGTGCTGTTTCTCTGCAGTTTTTGAAAAACATACTAAATTAATCTGCCAGAAACTCTAATGGAATGGTGTAATTTTGTTATGACAGGGCACTCGTCTTTATTTCGTGAAAATCGGTTCAGAATTAACAGAGAAATTATATAAAAAAACGTTACCTTGAAGCGAGGGATTGTTTTCGGCGGAATGACCCACACAGAACAATAGATCACGTGGTACAGGCACGGTGATATTCCAAGTTTCAAGTGAATAGCTTATGTAGTTTTGAAGTTACACAACTTTTAAATATAAGCTTTATCCAGAAAATCTATGGGAAAAAATACAAAAAAGAGTTATAGGAAAATGTTGACCCTGACACTGGAGTTAATGACAAAGGTACCGACTAGCTAATCGCTAATTGCTCCACTGCCCCGTTATCACCATGGCGATTATGCCCTGTGTGTGTAATTGTGTCATCAATTATCGGGTTCACGCTTCCGCGGTATCGCGAAGTGACACCTGACAGGATACACCGTTCGGTTTATTCAGGATTTTTATGGATGAATGAGATCAAATGTGTGATAAAATCGTTCGGTATTCGGTTTTGACAGGGTTCGGTTTATTAAGGTTTTTTGATATATAACATAAGAAGGAAAAAAATCGGGACCGACACAGCCGTTCGGTTTTCACAGGGTTCGGTTTGGACAGGTTTCACTGTATATTCCAAGTTTTAAGAGAAAAACTTATGTAGCTTTGAAGTTACAGAACGTTTTATGCAATTTAAAAAAGTTTTGGGACACAAAAACGAATTTATATTAGGCATTAGACCGACTATATATTTGAATCACTCAAGCATATATAAGCTTTAAACTGATCAAATGGACAGACTCTCGGATCAATAAGCGCTCAACTTCGAAAAGGTGAGAACTCTATTTGAGACGGCTTATTTATTGGATAAACCAAGGTTTATATGATCCGTCTCAAACAGGTTTTGCTGAACAACAGGCCACATTTTTGTGTGAATATCAGCCAAACTAAACTAACATAATTATGACAAATGTGGCATGTCAATGTTTCTACAACGTACGGCTGTCTGGTTACATTCCTCGGAAATCTGTTATAACAATTTTACCAACGCTGTAAATATTTGCTCAATTAAAAACGCGTTGCACGTAAAATGAGTTGATCGTTTGGAGAACAAATTTAGCAACACTTCGCTAGATCGTTAAAAACATTATGTGCATGGTAAAACATCAGCTAAATGGTTTGTATAATTCAAATCTTATGGATGCGTTTCAATGGTAGATCTACGTACAATAGCATTTGCAAAAACGTTCATTTACAGAAACATTGTAAACAATACTTGTTAAATCGATGGTCTTGTGTCCATAATCAATTGAAAAACGAATTGCATGTTATCATATAAACAATTTTCATGCCGTACCGTTGCGCGCATGCGCGACATGGATAATATTTTTTTGCGAAGTAGCAGAGTAGTGGTAACTCTAAAAGTAGTAGTACCAACGTGAGAAGTAGTACTAAAGTAATAGTGGTGGTACATGTAGTAGTAGGGGCAATGGCAGAAGTACTAGTAGCAGTTGAAGCATTATTATTATTATAAATATTATTATTTTTACTACTAATATTATAAGTAATAGCAGTGGTAATAGTTGTACAGTGAATAGCACATCAATCCCGATATTTACATAAATCTCAATAAAAGGGCTGTTTGTCGGGCAAATTTGATCAAATATTGACAGCGAATAAATCAATGATACGGACATTTACTTGTAGATTATTATTGCATTCGTCTGAAAACTTTATATTAAATTTAACACAATTAAACAAAAAACCCTAAACATAAATTTGTTTGTGGTGAAAATGCTAAAGAATATTAAATTAATATCATAGTGCACCACTTGACGTTCATAAAATAACCATAATACATTGTGTGTCCTCCTAAGACATGCAGGCACCTCTGTCTCATTGACATAACATCGTTTCTTATGAAAGCCTGAGATATATTCCTCCAGTCCTCAACTAGAGCCTTCTCCAATTGCACCATATATCGGTCGCTTTCCAACGCGTCTGTTTAGATTGTCACACAGATGCTCAATCATTATTTTCAATTAATGGTTTCGCATAAATGATACATTTAAAAAATCGATAATTTAAACTCACATACCTTTCCTCGAGCAAAATGATAAAAAACGGACCTGGATCTCGTGCATTAGAACGTTCAATTTGTTCATTTCAGTATTTTGCGTTTTTTATGTTAAGGATTATTGTGTTATTATGTTAATTTTCATATTAAAATGTGCAATTAATGAACTAAATGTTTACATGCAAATACATATGTCATTAATTTAATGATGGCCTAAATTTTATTAAATTTCCTCGAAATATGACCATTTTATTACGATTATTTTAAGTGTCGGGTTAGAAGTGCTGTTCGGTGTAGTAGTAGTAGCAGTGGTAGTAGTAGTAGTAGTAATAGTAGTAGTAGTAGTAGTAGTAGTAGTAGTAGTGGAAGTAGTAGTAGTAGTAGTAGTAGTAGTAGTAGTAGTAGTAGTAGTAGTAGTAGTTGTAGTAGTAGAAGTAGTAGTTGGTAGAGCGCTGGCCTACAAATCCGAGGATCGCGGGTTCGATTCCCAGCCCGGCCACATAACTTGTGTGGGGATTGGTCATGAAATTACTTCTACGGCCATTCTCCCCCTACCTCTGATTCAAGTAGGGCAGTTGTCAGTTACTGGCATAAGTATGTGCACTCAGTACTGGTAAACCAGCTGACCCAGGAAAAGTGTGAGTAGGTTAACTGACCGCCGTTATATGACTGAAATACTGTTGAATACGGCGAAAAATCCAAACAAACAAACAAACAGTAGTAGTAGTAGTAGTAGTAGTGGTAGTAGTAGTAGTAGTAGTAGTAGTAGTAGTAGTAGGAGTGGTCGTAGTTGTTGTTGTTGTTATTGTAGCAGTAGTATTAGTTGTTGTTGTTGTTGTTGTGGTTGTTGTTGTTGTTGTTAGTGGTAGTGGTGGTGGGGTGGTGGTGGTGGTGGTGGTGGTGGTGGTGGTGGTGGTGGTGGTGGTGGTGTACTTTTGAGGTAGATAATCTTTAGTAAGTTGGCACTGAATACATATATTCAGCCTGCGTATTATAATAAATCCTATATTAAGAGTAATGGAGTAAATGTTTGTTTAGAGATGATACAGTTTTGAATAAGGTATTTTATTAAGTGCGTATTTGTTTTGAAATTTAAAATAATTTCATTTGAACGTAGTGAACACTGTAGAGTCATTTTCAGATGTTTTTGCAAGTATACGTATATAGTATTATAGCTAAATTACAATGGAACAAACACTATCAAAGCGGCATCGTATCACGACAACACAAATAATTGATTCTTATCACTTTTACAAGTATCAAAAATACGACATGTACACGTATCAAAATACGACATGTGTATGTAGAGTCCCTTACGACTTCAGCAAAATCTTATTTATTAGACATAACAATTGAGTGATGACATCAAATAGTAGATCAGTAACCGGTTAACCGGTTTTGGTATTTGAATGTTTAATAGGTTAACCGAATATAATACTGAATTTGTAGCTATATTACAAAAATGTCTCAATCATTTTTACAACATAAATATTTAATGACCAGCCGAGTTAAATTCGTTATAAAAGTTTAACAATAGCTGTTTAATAGATTTACATACTTTCATTTAAGATGATTTACATATGGCATTAAACTTAATTGATGAAGAGCATGTTGAACTTCTTGAACCATAGGCATCATGATTATATTGGAACATATTTTGTACACCGATAAAATATAACAAAACACTGTATGCACATTATATATGCCAAACAATTCAATATTGAAATTATTACCATATTATTACATGTACGTTGCGAAAAATCAGAATTAAAACATTTTGCAAATGTTGTACTTTAATTAATTAAAAACTCACAACACCACAAATAACTAATAACTATTAACACTTGAGCTAGTCAAATTAATAGTAGTAATATATCGTACTTTATGAGGACTTGCCTCGTCGAAACTACATTATTTGGCATGTCTCATTATCGAGACCTAATTTACTAAATCAAATTATACTTAGCGAAATGTTAATTTGGTACGAAATTTAAAGCTTCAAATTGCACTTTAACTTTTTTTTTAAATTTTAGATAATGACTTTAATTTTAATAATGCTTCAAGTGTAAGAGATATTTTAACCTGACCTAATCATAACACATAATTCTATCATATCTCTGGTCTGGAAATGACTATTGCTCTGGATGATGGACGGATTCAGCGAATTCAACCAATCCAATACTCTTTAACGTTTACAACACTGGTTTTTTTCTGCATTAGTTCTATAACGACCACAAAGCAATACTATTCCGAAATTTTTATTTCAGAAGCAACATTTCTTTGATATGAATATTATATAAATATATCACCTCATAGCAATTGCAAACCGGGCCCGTCAGTACCTACGTGGTCGTTTGATCGTCTTAACGGCAATGGGAACTGCACTTTATTCAGCCATATACAAATGGTAACCATGTGCCTGTTATCTAGCACATAATGTCGGCCTACTCAGAGAATAAATATATATTGTACAATAATTGGAATACAAACTTGGCTGTTTAAAAAATAAACGCTGTCCGGTTAGCGCCTCACAATGAGTGCTGGAAACACAAGCTGCGCGCCCCATTAAGCGACGCTGTCCTTTTGGCGTCACGCAAGAGCGTGACATATATATGTTATGACATGTTACAGTAACGGACGCATATGGAAGGAGCGTTATTTTTTTTTTTTGCAAAAACGTGTATTAAATATTTACGTCAAACTTTAAGTGCTTTCTTTAGGTATCCGATTGAAGATAAATCAATAAATGCAGATGTGTGCCGTTCTTCGTTCTTTCTATGTGTATTGATTAAAATATAGTGCAAATAAGGCTTACTGACACACAAAAGTAATATAAAGCATATAATTGCTTCGCAACAGACATGTGTCAGTCATACAAATAATTGTTATATACATTTAAATTATAAATTATCATTTACCCCTAGCACAGCTACTATTAAAACAATATCCAAAATTAAAAAGAAACTTTAAAGAGCAAATTGAAAAATAATTCAAAACTTCTTACTGAATTTAAATATTGCTATGTCTATAAGAAAATTAGAATTGGGTATGGGACAAACCCAGGATCCATACATAATGCAGCTTTTGACGCGGTCCTATAAAGTGAACTACGATATTTAACAACTATGACGATGACTGGTACTTGTGTAATTCGTTATTAGTGTTATTTTGATTTTTCAATTTATTAAAATATACGGAATTGTTTAAATTCTGGTAATTGCCAACGCAATAATAAATTCTGGTACAACTGTAATTGCCAACGCAATAATAATGTTATATTTTTTACAATGTTGAAGTGTTTGGCAGAAGTTATGTCTACTTTTTTAGGTTTATCGATATAATAAAATGCATTCCATTATAATTATGATGTATATGGTTCAAGTATGTTGCAACCAACTGCCAAACTATTATATTTTGTAAGTAGTTCAGCATGTTTAGACATCGGCTTTCTATTCAATGTGATATTAAGTATATTAAAATTTAATGTTTTTCAGTTATTTTTAATTTGATTCGTGTATGCAATTCAAGAAAAATGGTCGTATTTAAATCTATCAAACAGACAGAATTATTGTAAACTGAAATGTTATATGGACTATTAACTTGACTGTACAATATTTCTGTATGATAGAGGTCGAATTGTTTCCTTTAACGTATATATTCTAATAAAGTATACCGTCCGGTCCGCTCGAATACCAAAAGCGTTTAAACAGTGTTTGGTTAAATAATGTATTCCATCGCTCATTTGTTTATGTTTAATAAATGAGATTTTGCAAAGTTTCTATGTACTCTATATAAAACGACCTGGTGTACGTGGCGTATTTTTTTCGTTAATTATAAAAGTGTTATTTTTTATTCTATTCTCACTAAACAATCTTTTTACGGCGTTTGACAAAGTATAGTATTTATTATATTAAGCATGCTGGACATGCATTATACATGCAGCGCCATAACTCGTTACATGATTCATTGAATACTTACAAAGTGACGTATACATGACATAAATTAATTTTAATATAACCATAATCGTTTACAAAACTTAAGAGTTTAACCTATAAAATCAGCTAATGATACTTGGTGATTATGTGCCTTGCACACAGCAACATTGCCTTAGTAGTTAAACGTTTTAACAGATTGACCGCTAAATACTAACACATTGGTGGTTTCGAATAAACAGTAGAATGACATAATATTATGGCGAATGTTATTCCGCATATTGCCATTGTTGTTACATTCGTTTCGCGTCTATTCGAGTTCGGGTTCAAATATAGGGCGCGTGAGTTTGCTAAGTGGCCGGCATACCGGACATGTGGATTTATTCCGGGTACACCGGTTTCTAAAACAGCTTCAAAAAGACCAAAATACAATCTTGTTCAGGAAATACAAAATGTAGAAATTACAACTAAACTCATGTGTGTCGGTGATGTCTAAAATACAACCAGGACACTGGAAAATAAACTACTAGCAGGTAGATTTTTCAGCTAAAATTATAATAGTATAGTGTGTCAGAAAGGTTTAATATATTATAACTACTGGTGATGGGGACACAGCTTAGGTCCACAAAAATTCAGCTTTTGAGTTGAAGGTCCTCATAGCCTACCGGTACTACTTCTTACGTACGACGAATCACAGACGGCAAATATTGAGAGGCGATACAGTATGAGTAGATTGATCTAAACAAGTGTGTCTTACAGTTGCCCTCGGCTGCTCTAGGCATTCGTCGGCGAGTGTTTGTGACACAAGGAAGTGCTTCGCGGCTACTATTGCTAGTGGGATATTGTTGTTATCTTGTCCAGTTGTGTTCATGGTGTCAGAGGAATTATTCCACGATCGCGTTGAATCAAAATGTTGTGTTTAACAACTGTAGACAAGCCTTTCAATGGCTAGCGAATTTATTGTTGGGATTTGTATTATTATTTTATCCAAAATAAACTCAAAGTAACTGTGTCCGACAGGCAATGTAAAGTGTACAACAATACAAGTATTCCCAATATTTATACGTGATTTTGTGAAGGACATATTTACATAGTTATCAGTTAGAAGCAGTGATGTTTTGTTTTACTTATTAAAACTTATGCGAGAAATATGAGAATGCACCTATTTGTAGTAAGAAAGATCGCAAATATACAAACAAGCTTCATATAAATATCTTGTACAACTCTAACGTGACTTTGGCAACACAAGTTGTATGCTGGCATTTGCAAATAGGTAAGTTTGTACTTCCTCCTTATAAGTATATGTGCTTTAATAAAAACTCGTATTGTTTCTTGGACAGTTGAGAGATTTCTGCAATATTTCATCGTTTACCTGGTATCTCATGTCATCAATAAACAGTTAATGAATATGCATTAATATAAATGAGTATGTATTACAATAGGAGTCTGACTTTTGTAAAATCCCAACTGATGAGAACTGCTGCTACAAATGTATGACTGCAGTCATAAATTTGTAACTGCGGTTACAATTTTATAACAACAGTTACATCTATATTTAGCTGCCATGCATATATGAACTTTTGACACAAAGGGTACGCCATATATTGTTACACAATGTACGCGTTGTGCGACCTTACTTTTTACAGTTGGCATATAATTAGTACAACTAGTGTTAACAATGTTTAAGCTATATTTTTGATTTTTTTACTTTATTATTTTTTTACTTCATAATATTCACAATTATAATAGTTTAACTACATTTTATTACTATTATACATTTATTTTGCAATTTTATTATCATTGCGTAAAAGGTAATGCTCGTACCAAGATGTAATGCGTGGTATATCTCCCCATATTACCGAGTAAAATGCATACGCTCTTTCAAGAGTCATGTTGTTGTTGTTGTTGTTGTTCATGTGGAATTGTTGGTATTTACGCTCGAGATTTTTCACGCGTATGTACATGTACGTTCAAAATATCTTTTGCGAGGTTATCTACCAAACCGTCAGAACTTATTGAATTTAGCCTAATTGACCTTTGGACGACTCTCGTGTACATGTACTCAACCTTAAGGTGAGGTACCCACGATTTGGTTTGCAAAGCCCGGGAATATTGTACATTTACCACGTTTTCTTAGGTTAGAAATCAATAAAGCGAAATTAATTATCGTTAAAAATATTTTAGCGCTTTTATAATAATTGTATCAAATTGCTTATCTTACTATTTACTATGCGCGGAAAAAGACACAGGAATCAACAAAATGACTGACTTGATTTATATATCATTATAATTTACGTTGGTCGGTTTCGTATTTTAATTCACTGTTTTCCAAATTCTATGAAAATAGTGGAAATAAAATGTTTGATTAAACTGGCAATTGTAGTTAAACTTTTAGATAAGATGCCACTTCAATAACATAATATAGTTATACAATTCCTTATAAATACTAAACAAGGCTGTAAATATAGTTGACACGGAATATCACCTGGTAATTACTGATTGTGATGCACATGCTGAAGATATGAACAGAAATGAATTCCCTTACAATAGCTTATGTTGTTGTTTATATATCTTGAAGCTAAATCGTGAAAGGTTCAGAGTCCGCTTTGCATTAACACAATTTCGAAAAAAAACAGAACTCAGAATTGAGTTATATTAAACAATTGTATGCGTAGTTTTCATTTTGTGAAAATGTTTATGTGTAAAGGCATAGGTGAAGGAATGTCTGGCGTCTCTATGGGGTATTCCACTATGTGTATTGGTTCACCATGCAATATCTTATTATTATATGTAATCTTTTCTCTCAGCTGTCTGAGCAATGGCTAAGTGCACTATTTCCTCTGAAGCAGTGTCCCAGCCAGCAAGCCTACATTGGTCCGATATATATCCGATATGTTCTGAATATCGGATAGATATCGCTCGCGACATCTATCAGATCAACGTTTTGCCCATCTTCATTTGATCGGGCCGTCTTCGAAGCATTGCATATCGGATACATATCGGATAGAAATCGGGCCAATATCGTCCCAGAAAGCAAGCCTACATCGGTCCGATATCTATCCGATATGTTTTAAAGATCTCGGATGAATATCGCTCGCGATATCTATCCGATCAACGTTTTGCCCATCGGCATTTGATAGGGCAGTCATCGAAGCATTGCATATCGGATACATATCGAATAGACATCGGGCCAATATCGTCCCGGAAAGCAAGTCTACATCGGTCCAATATCTATCCGATATGTTTTGAATATCTCGGATAGATATCGCTCGCAATATCTATCCGATCAACGTTTTGCCCATCGGCATTTGATCGGGCAGTCATTGAAGCTTTGCATATCGGATACATATCGGATAGACATCGGGCCAATATCGTTCCAGAAAGCAAGCCTACATCGGTCCGATATGTGTCCGATATGTTTTGAATATCTCGGATAGATATCGCTCGCAATATCTACCCGATCAACGTTTTGCCCATCGGCATTTGATCGGGCAGTCATTGAAGCTTTGCATATCGGATACATATCGGATAGACATCGGGCCAATATCGTTCCAGAAAGCAAGCCTACATCGGTCAGATATGTGTCCGATATGTTTTGAATATCTCGGATAGATATCACTCGCAATATCCATCCGATCAACGTTTCGCCCATAGGCATTTGATCGGATAGATATCGGAGCATTGTTCATCGGACGTATATCGGATAGACATCGGGCCAATATCGTTCCAGCTAGCAAGCCTACATTGGTCCGATATTTATTCGACGATGTTGTCAATTTCTTTGGAATTGATCATCACACTTATTTATTTTAATGCTAAATTTCAAAATGATGTGCAATTTGCAACAACACTCAAGAAAGTGTACATATCTTCATTTTTAATAACTACATATACTTCTTCTCAAAACATTTACTACGTCTGAGAACCAAATTATAATAAAACAATCCCAAAAGGCTCTGATAAATATAACAGAAGCAATAGCAAATCATCAAGGGAATGTATGCACCATTTATTTAAACAAAGCTTTATATGATCTTTCTTGCTCACATCAATAGAAGTGAACTGCATGTTCTGACCAAGTATTACTACATCCAATGTATATTTGATTACCTTCATCTGTCCAAAGGACAAATTCAAATGAGATGAATCCGTCCGTATTAATATGCAGCCGGTTTGTCAGTGATGAACGTTATCAAGTCCAAGACCTTATTGTCATCCAAAGAGGCCCAAAGAGCCACCATTGCGAAGCAGGTAATTCGCCTGAAAACTAAATTGTTTTCAGTATATTTTGTTTTAATTGTGGGTTCATTAGTTTAGAGTTTTCATTTATTTAAAGGGACCAGTTCACAGATTGGCCAACTGACAATTTTCCAACTTTTTGTCACAGATTCCCACCATGAAAGAATAGCATAAATAAAGGAGCGAAATAACACAAAGGGCATAGAAATATATAATAAATAGCGTTTTGTTAATGAGTAATCATCAGTGGAAATTTAGAAAATCATAAAGCGTTTGTAACGCTAAACGATGGAATAATTTGGATTGTCTCTGTTGCTTTCGTTAAAATTGCTGACAACACGTTGATCGCTTACATAAATTATACAATCATATAATAAAATATATAATGCATCCACATATATAAAAGTTGGAATGGCCGAGTGGTTAAGGCGGTAGCCTTTTGATCTAGAGTTAAGACAATGAATGGCATACTACAAAACAATACAAAAATCTGTGAACAAGTCAATTAAATATAATGTATACAATACTGTTAAAATTAAAATAAATTGAAAATGTAAGCCTTTAAAATACTAATATTTGAAGTATTGAACCTGTAACAGGTAAAAAAATAACTTATCTCGCTGTAAATACTTACATTCGTAGATATGACAAAACAGTATCGTAATATACTAATAATAGTAAACAATACTCAAGAAAATACGTTACATTTCAATAACCTGGATTTTTCTACGCCTACAAGACTCAATAAATTTTGAATAGCTGATATAAAGAAACACGATGTCTACAAATAGTCATAAGTACTTACTTCTTGTTGTTTTTTCTGCGTTGAAGAGGAAACTGAACATTTTAATGTTACTTTTACCTTCTGGAGATCAACGGTTCAAGTTTAAACGAACAAGAATTTTGCGCCAACCGAAAACGATTTTGTTCGACGAAAATAATTTCGAAGCTATTTCAAATAAGATTTGTGGATTCATAGAACGCACATTCATTTCAGCAAAATACTCTTTAGTATTGCCGGATTGATACACATAAATAATTTTATGAAAATAAAGAGAAATTAATGCTTGCCATGAACGATATCGGCCCTACATCGATCCGACATCGTTACTTAAAATGACGACTACGTAACACATATTGAAGAAATGCCACTCGTATATGGATTTTTTTAACATATATCACAGACACTAAATGTATACATCTACTTTTTATTTTTCACCATAACTATATCGGATAGAGAACGGATAGATATCGAACTATTATATCGATAGCCGACAACTGGCCGATATCTATCCGATATGTACAGTAGGCCTACATGCTTGCTAGCGATAACGGATAGATATTTGACCTCGTAGACCATGACATTTTACTCAGAAAATTAAATCTGTATCACTTTTCACAACGTTCAATTAAACTTTTCAATTCCTATATAACTGACCGAAAACAAGTTGTTAAAATTGGGAACATACAATCTGAAATGCTATCGATCAAATCTGGTGTTCCACAGGGGTCAATACTTTGGCCGTTACTATTTTTGTTATATATAAACGACATCGCATTTGTATGCCCTAATATGAATATAGATCTATATGCTGATGATTCCACTTTACATGAATCTGGAATTGATACATCCGATATACAAACTGAACTGCAATTTAAACTTAATAGTATAAATAAATGGTGTTCACATAATAACATGTCATTGATGTCATGAAATCGCTGATAACTGGTGCCATTTTTTGTACACCCCATCACTTCAGGACGTTATATATCTAATATAAAACAATGAACAAGTCTGAAAATTTGTGTGGTTACTAGTGGAACAATGCGCAAAAAGTCTGTCGATTTAGATTTTTGCAAAATAAGCTATTTGCGGCGATAAAACTATATAAACTTGACAAAATACATCGAAAACACATAATGTTCGATTTTAACTCGCCTTTTTGTGAAAATCAAACAGAAACGTATACAAACCAATATATACTAACCACCGTCTCTCCGTTTTCGTCTTCGCTGGAAAGTGGTGCATTCGCTGATAAGGAGCCGGTACTACGGTGTGAAAAAACACAGCTAAAATAGTTCTTAATAAACCTTCAAGGACTGCTTCTCTAGAACTTTTTAAAACATTACGTTGGATGAAAAATTTAATGACATAGTAAATACCACACTGCTGTACAAATATATAAAACCGTTTGCAATTTGGTGCCATCAGATATGAAAGATTTATTAACCTTTTCAAACAACGAATCCCGCAATTTACGGTCAGCTATGCACAAAGATCTTATTTTGCCAATTAAACCGCGAACAAAATACTACAAAGATACATATACATATTCTTGCATAATCGTATGGAACAATTTACTTTTGAAATTAAGAAATAAATCTTCATTATCATCATTCAAACGAGCATATAAAACATATTTACTTGAACAAGTCAAATAGATGTAACACAAATATCACAATTATAATACTGATATAGGTATATTTATTGAAAATTAGAAAATATAAATTGAAATTGATGTTGTTAGCAAATAATTATATTTGTTTTGTATATGGCGAATTTTTATATGGAAATGTAACTTTTTTATGAGTGTATCAATGCATTGTGCATCATTTCCATTTTCTATTGCTGTCTGTCGATGCTTTGTAATTGTTTTTTTATTGAGAAAATTATTATTATTATTAGTATTATTATTATTATTATTGTTATTGCCATTATCATTAATATTATCATTATTAAATTTACTGTGTGGTTGTTCTGTAATTATATGTTAAATGTGAATTTGTTTGAATGTTTGAATGTGTATGAAAGCCATATGAAAATAAGGTATGTTTTTGTCATGACAATACTATGTCTGATATGTCACCTTCGTAAAATAAAGTGATTATTATTATTATTATTATTATTATATCGGGCCGTTTGTCATTGCGATATCGATATACCGATATCTTACCGATATATGCTTGCTGGCTGGGGTATTGATCTCAGATACAATACCCCAGATTATTTTATTATTTTTTTTTTTGGGGGGGGGAGTGGGGTAAATAAAGAAGGATTAAACTAAGGTCTTTAACATTATTCAGATATGTAACCAAACTCTGTGATGATTATCAGTTCACATGGTTGAAAATATTTTTTTCGATTAAGAAAACTTTTGTTAAATCTACTAGTATTGTTGTATGTAAACAACACGTAACATTGTGTTGTTGTTTTTTTCAATTGTTTACTTTGTGCAAAGAAAAATAATGGTTGCCCTTTGCTGATTTGGAGGTTTTAACTTTTGTTTAAGCACATTTGTTACTAAAATACTCAAAAGAGAAGTTACTGAAAGCTTTAAAATGTTCATGAATTTAAACATGAGTATTATTTTTAACAATCGTGTATGTTAATAATGCAAACAGTGATAAATTCGATGAACCTAACTTCGTGTAGCAGTCTTATAATTAAGTGTTTATTAATATTACAGACGATGGTAACAATATCTATGCCAAGTGTATGAACATGTCTGTCGGCAAATGACAAATGGCATGCTTCGGTATACACCTAGCCGATTTTCTAAGTGAAACTTTTCGCGATTATTCATATTGCCTTTGACCATTGTATTTGTACAGTTTTGTTTATATCAGGATCACTTTTTTTTACCCTGACGGTTATAGGTTATCGCAAAAAGGTATTTTCAAAACATTTTTATGAAATATAAGGCATAAAAGGTAGTTTCCTTTGCATGAAATTGTTGGGATATTGTTGTTTCAATTCTTCTGAATTAAGATAATTAGGTAAATAGCCACTGTAATTAATACAGATTGTTTTACTATTTCGAAGTTATAGTTTATACAATTTTAACTTATATATTAAATGAGCATAGTTATAGCTAAGCGTTACATTAAAATGACTTTGAAAGGATATTACGCAATACGTTTTCGCAAAGTTTTGTAATACGAATTTTCTACCTTAGTGAAATAAATATTCGAGTTACAACGCTTTTTATACCACAGTATATTATTTGTAATATATATTTAATAACATACCAGCGTAAAGAGTTTCTTATTTTTTTATAGACGACTTGAAGATTTATTGTAGCAATAACTCTGTATTGTCTGCTGGGTATTTTCCATACAAATAACTATGAGTCCCACTGTCGGTAGCTTAAGAGTGGTGCGGTCAAAGTTGTATAAAATGTATTATATGTGTATGTATAATTATACAGAGTCGTGTAATAGATGTGGTGTTCGCGATCTAGAGGTCGTGAGTTCGACCCCTTCTTAGGACTCACGGAGCGTCCAAGTGTTTTTCTAACAGACACCAACTACTGGTTCTATCCAGGTTATACACGAATTATCCGTGGGGAGGGGGTGGTAATGTCCTCCACCCCTGAAAGTATGCCAGAAGGAGTCAAAATCTCACCTGTATGGACATAATTGCATAGTCATTGGACATTATTGTGTAGTTAGTTGATATAATCGTACATTGAGTTGACAATATTGCACAATTAGTTGACATTATTGCACAGTAAGTTGACATTATTGCACAGTTATATCTTTTCTGTGTTTGTAATACCCATTTAATTATAGGTGCAAATAAAGTGAAGACGATTATAAAATCCTGTCGTTTTCGCATATTTCATTAATTTCTTTTTCGTTTATTTCATCATTATGCATATTTAATTTTATATATAATTTATCTCACGGTTGTATAGGCACTTTGATTTAGCGATTTGTGAGACATATAGTCGTATGAAATGAAGGAAAGGCGATTATCAAGTTCAATGTTCTATTGATTTTCTTTCTCTTTCATTTCTTTCATAGTGTTACATACTGAATATTGTTGTGTATGTGTGTATCATTGAACAGCCAGTTCTGTAAATTGAAAAGAAACACAATTATATTTATATAAGGACATCATAATAACAGCAATAAATTGTTTAATCACATTGGCCACATGTCTTTCAACGTTACTCGGCTAACGTCGCATATCAACATGTTATTTCCTGCTCTACATTTTTATACGTACTTGTTCTTTTTTATGATAAAAACATTAATTAGAATGTGTCACTTCTCCGGCTAATGAATGCCTTACACATGGATGGTTGAGCGATGTCTTACAATCCTGTCTCTTGTTATTGCCTTACGTAAATTTCGAATCTTTTAAAGGTGCTCGATCAGTCATGAACACACGTTCAATTAAACAGTTCAAGTAAAAATGATATATTTGTTTTAAAGTATTATTTTGACCCCACTGGTAATGTAACATTTTTGTCGTAAAATTGTTCGATTTGCTTTTTTTCTATGTAGCTTCTATAAAGTATTATGTCCGGTTAACCTTTAATAAATGCTTTCTTTTTAGGTAATCTACATTTGTGCACATGTACGTGACGAATTTTTGTTATTTTTTAATCGTTATCTTCCTTTTGTGTTGTAATGATTCGGTAAAGGTTTCAGTACGTTTGGTTCATTATAATACAGTTATAGTATTATATACACATACATTTAAACTCGTGAAAATGACTGTACAGTTTGCACTAAGTTCAAGCAAGATTAATCTAAATGTCAAAACAAATGTTTATTTACTAAAATACTTACTAAATAAAATACATTGTTCAAAACAGTATTCTCACTTAACAAAACATTTTTTTTTTTTTAATATGTCCGTTAGCACATTCATCTACCTGTAGTGCCAACTTATCAAATGTCTGTGTTTTTTCCTATGGGTTAACCTGATCTTCATCAAATGCATCGTAAATATGACTTATCAATTTATATGGCAAATCATTTGTTTTAAATACAATGAAGACGCGGTATTGCAACTTCCGATAGTACAAAATGACGGCTTATTAAAAATTCTTATTACGGAATCCATTCCGTGCAAATTCGTAATATTCCGTTCCGACTGTGTATGTATAACACGTGAGATGAAACAAAACGAAAGCACGTATATGTAATACAATTTAATTCAATAGAAATAATATAGCCCGTCGTAAAGGAACCGTGACTAACTAGTTCGAAAACAAAAAACATCGACTAAAGTAAACTGTCATGTAGAGGTATTCACACAACGATTTCATACTTGAGTTGATGAAAACCATGTCGTAAAATTTGGTATGCGTAATCAAAGTTACATTTAAGAGCTTGTTATACTTACAATGGCACAACATTATTTTAAAACTAAATAACTTATTCATTATCTCATTGATATGTTTACATAGTAGATACGTATAAATAATAATTAATTTTAACAAAACTCTTATAGTTCATATAGCTGTAAGTTTTTGAACTATGTATAGAATCATTTTTTGAACAATTTGTGAATATGTTCCCTGCAAAAAAACAATATAACCATTATCTTAGTACATGTAGTTTACATTAAACGCTTTAACATATTAACCACCGAATGCTGACAACTCAGTAGTTTGAAATAACAATAGAATGACATATGGCAAATGTTTATCGGCGTAGTGCAGTTGTTACACTCGGTTCTCATCTAGCATTGGCGTTTAAAAATATAGCACACGTGAGTTTGCTTAGTGTCGGCCATACCGGGTTTATTTCTTGTACACCGGTTTCGAAGACAGCTAAAGACCACAAAAAATCCAGCTTTTAGGAAAATAAAATATAGGTCGAAATTGCAACTAAAATCCCACGTGTCGGTGATGTCTAAAACAGAACCAGGACACTGGAAAATAAACTAGGTAGATATTGCAGCTTTAATCCCAATAGTATAGTGTGTCTTAAAAGTATCTAGTACAAGATGAAGGGACCCAACATTTGTCTAAAGAAGCAGCTGTTCAGCGGAAGGACCTAAACAACTATGAATACCGGTACTACTTCTTACGTACGGCGAATCCCAGACGGCAAATATCGGCAAATGATTGAGAGGCGATACAGTATGAGTAGATCGATCTCAACAAGTTGCCCTCGGCTGCTCTAGCTAGGCATTCGTCCGCGAGTGTTTATGACGCAAGGAAGTGATGCGCGGCTTCTTTTTTCAGTGAGAATTGTTGTTACTTTGTCCGGTTGTGTTAATGGTATCAGCGGAATTATTCCACGATTGCGTTGAAACAAATGGTGTGTTTTAAACAACTGTATACAAGCCAAACAGTGGTTAACAGATTTATTTTTGGGGACTTGTATTATAATGTTATCAAAATAAACAAAGTAACTGTGTTCGACAGGCAGTAAATTGTTCTCAGCAAGACAACTAATTCTAAGATGTATAAGGAATTTCGTGGAAGTCATATTTGAATCTGTTTGTAACAGTTTTCATTAGTTGTACGTGTTAAAACTCATACGAGAAATATGAGAATGCACGTGAGTTTAGTCAGAACGATGGAAAATATACAAACAAGCTTCATATAAATATCTTGAACAACTCTAAAGTGACCTTTCCAACACGAGTTGTATGTTGGTTATTGCAAATAGGTAAGTTAGTACTTCCTCCTTATAAATATACTTATGTTAGGCAATATATTGTGACTTTGACAGTTAAGAGTTTTCTGCAATATTTCATCGTTTTCCTGTAATACCATGTTTTTCTATCAACAGTGAATAAATATGAATTAATATAAAAAAATGAGTATGTATTACAATACTGTAGGGGTCTGAGGTATGTAAAATTCCGACCGATGAGACATTCCGTTTGAAACTATTGTAAGACTTATAGCTTAAAGTCATTTCTTGATTATTTGTCAATGTTTTACTAATTATTATCACCGCGTCAAATGCCTGTGACACTAAGCTGTAAAAACAGAGAAAAATTAGCTTACTATTTAGTAGAATTTGCTTTGAATAGCCTTTAAGTGCCAACGTCACATGCCAAAATAATTGACTTATTTTGTATTGTTAAACGAAAATAGTCACGTCCTAGGACGTTTCTGTTAATCTGTTAACAGCTGGTATTATTTAATCCGCAAGTTGCTTACCCGCTCTGATGGCATAATTACGTTGATTAACACGGGATTATTGTTACACGCATTGTGCTAATATACAGACGCGCTCGATAATAAGCAGGAGTCTAAGTTACGGTTTTGACACTGCGGTCAGATGTTTTCATCTGCTTTTAATACCTTAAAGGGACATTAAAGCTTCCACAAATTAACCTGATGTTGAACTTCTCAACTTTTTGCATTAATATTATCACACTTTTGATATGGCGAATATAGTAGTAAATTGTCTAAATTTGATGGTAACTAAGTGCATACCAACGCAACACGTGTACGAACAAAACCAAGTATAAATTAAATAGGTAGTAACACACGTGAGACAGTGCTCCAGATAAGTATGTGTAATGGGGTTAAATGTAGGCTTAGTTCTGAAAATTTGGGTAAAATGTTCACTCTCCAGAATATGTGTGCGTGTGGGGG
>CM051034.1:10515260-10522760 GCA_027627225.1 Congeria kusceri | reverse complement strand
AGGTTGTAAATACATATAAATGATACCTTAGACATCTTCAGCTGAACTGTTAAAACATTGTGTACAGCACCAACGCTGATTCCAAACATCTCTGAAATGTCCGCACTGTAAGGCGCCTGTCTTTATCGAGAGCGACCCGTATTGACGTCACGGTCGAATCCATGATCGACGTTTTTCTTCCCCGACCTTCATTATCTTTAAGGGAATCCTGACAATCCTCAAACCGTTTGTACCATTTAAACACTAATTGTTTTCTTCATTAGTTTGAATGTTTCCGTAGGCGTTTACCATGTAATTACGGCGCGAGTTTCCAAACGCTCCAATGACGACATTTTAGTGATGTCAGCAACGATACCCACAATGATTGAATGTTGTTTATTCACGATCAGAACGTTCAAATGACGTCAAAATTGCACAGCAAGTCATCAATACGCAGCGTCATGTTTACGCGGAAAATTACGCCAATCGGTATTATATTAATGGCATTAACCGCAGCTCATGCTTTATAATAAGCAAGTACTTTTGGACTGCGCCGCCCATGCGTAGCCATAGTTACAAAACGGATCTGTAAAGTTCGTATGATGTAGATATATTCATAAAAATATTACGGTTGCTGTCTACTAAAAATGGAATTGCTCTGATGTATTATTATACATGCATGTTTGCATAATAATTAAAGTTTTATATCAACAGTCTACGTTATTTTGAACAACCCTCGTCGTAGAAGTAGTAGTAGTAGCAGTATTAGTAGTAGTAGTAGTAGTAGTAGTAGTAGTAGTAGTAGTAGTAGTAGTAGTAGTAGTAGTAGTAGTAGTAGTAGTAGTAGTAGTAGTACAAGTATTAGTACAAGTAGAAGTTGTAGTAGTAGTAGAAGTATTAGTACTAGTAGAAGTAGTAGTAGTAATAGTAGTAGTAGTAGTAGTAGTAGTAGTAGTAGTAATAGTAGTAGTAGTAGTAGTAGTAGTAGTAGTAGTAGTAGTAGTAGTAGTAGTAGAAGTAGTAGTACTTGTAGAAGAAGTAGTACTTGTAGAAGAAGTAGTACTAGTAGAAGTAGTAGTACTAGTAGAAGTAGTAGTAGTAATAGTAGTAGTAGTAGTAGTAGTAGTAGTAGTAGTAATAGTAGTAGTAGTAGTAGTAGTAGTAGTAGTAGTAGTAGTAGTAGTAGTAGTAGTAGTAGTAGTAGTAGCAGAAGCTGAAGCTGAAGCAGCAGCAATCGAAGTATTAGTAGTAGTTGAAGAAGTAGTGGTAGTAGTAGTCGTAGTAGTAGTAGTAGTAGTAGTTGTAGTAGTAGCAGTAGTAGTAGTAGTAGTAGTAGTAGTAGTAGTAGTAGTAGTTGTAGAAGTCGTCGTGGTCGTAGTGGTAGTAGTAGTCGTCGACGTCGTAGTAGTAGTAGTAGTAGTAGTAGTAGTAGTAGTAGTAGTAGTAGTAGTAGTAGTAGTAGTAGTAGTAGTAGTGGTAGTAGAAGTCGTCGTCGTCGTCGTCGTCGTCGTAGTAGTAGTAGTCGTCGTCGTCGTAGAAGTAGTATTAGTAGTAGTAGTAGTAGTAGTAGTAGTAGTAGTAGTAGTACTAGTAGAAGTTGTAGTAGTAGTAGAAGTATTAGTACTAGTAGAAGTAGTAGTAGTAGTAGAAGAAGTAGTACTTGTAGACGAAGTAGTACTAGTAGAAGTAGTAGTACTAGCAGAAGTAGCTGTACTAGTAGAAGTAGTAGTAGTAATAGTAGTAGTAGTAGTAGTAGTAGTAGTAATAGTAGTAGTAGTAGTAGTAGTAGTAGTAGTAGTAGTAGTAGTAGTAGTAGTAGTAGTAGTAGTAGTAGTAGTAGTAGTAGTAGTAGTAGTAGTAGCTTAAGCTGAAGCAGCAGCAGCAGCAATAGAAGTATGAGTAGTAGTAGAAGAAGTAGTGGTAGTAGTAGTCGTAGTAGTAGTAGTAGTAGTCGTTGTTGTAGTAGTATCAGTAGTAGTAGTAGTAGTAGTAGTAGTAGTAGTAGTAGTAGTAGAAGTCGTCGTGGTCGTAGTGGTAATAGTAGTCGTCGACGTCGTAGTAGTAGTAGTAGTAGTAGTAGTAGTAGTAGTAATAGTAGAAGTCGTCGTCGTCGTCGTAGTAGTAGTAGTAGTCGTCGTCGTCGTAGAAGTAGTATTAGTAGTAGTAGTATTAGTAGTAGTAGTAGTAGTAGTAATGGAAGTGGTGAAAGTAGTAGTAGTAGTAGTAGTAGTAGTAGTAGTAGTAGTAGTATTAGTAGTTGTAGTAGTAGTAGTAGTAGTAGTAGTAGTAGTAGTAGTAGTGGTAGTGGTTGTAGAAGTAGTAGTGGCAGCAGTAGCAGTAGTGGCAGCAGTAGCAGTAGTAGCAGTGGTAGCAGTAGTTGCAGTAGTAGTAGTTGTAGTAGCAGTAGCAGTTGTATCGATGTTGTTGTGTATTTTTTATTATCATGTGGAATTGTTTGCATTTGCGCTCGAGATTTTTTGCGCGGTATGTACATGTACGTTCAAAACATGTTTTGCGAGGGTATCTACCTGACCGTCAGAAATTATTTCATTTAGCATAATTGACCTCTGAACGACTCTCGTGTACATGTTCTCAACCTTAAGGTAAGGTACCCACGATTTGGTTTGCAAAGCCGAGAATATTGTACATTCACCAAGTTTTCCTATGTTATAAACCAATAAAGTATAATTAAGTGCCTTTTAAAGTATTAAGCGCTTTTATATTTATTGTATTGAACTGCTTAACTTACTATTCACTAGACGCTGATAAAACACAAATGAACAAAAAGGCTGACACAAATTTACGTGCCATTCTGTGCAAAGATACTTAATTGTTCACCGTCTTCCATGAATGGGCATAAACCCTCTTGCAATAGCTTATATTGTTGTTATTATATATTTATAGAATCTGAAACGAGAAAGTCTCAGGGTCCGCTTTGCATTAACACTTTTTCGAAAATAATAGAACTCAGGAATAGTATATTGACCTATATGTGGTCCGGTGGAATACATATTTGGTAAACAGTATTCACGACTAACTTTATTCGGCGTAGCTGTTTAACCCTACTTTTGACATTCCTGAATATCCAATCAAATGTTGTGAAAATCTCCCGCCAGTAGTCCCGAATGAATAAATCCTAACATTCCATCGGCTAATTTACGATAAATTACCACTATACTAGTCATAAACGAGTAGGTGCAACATCTTAACTAATAGGAGACGAATTCGTAACAGGTTTGGAATACTTTAGGCAAATTCAAAATGGAATAATATTGCGCACAAAAAGAGAGCTTTCGTATATGCGCAACGGTATTAAAATGATTTGACATGACAATTGACATGTTAAAAAGCAATAAATTTAATGATTTGCAACGATGTAAATAAGCACATCAGTAACAGATATTTTGTTCGAGCTAATTACCTTATGCAAACGGAATTATGTACATACCAGTTATCAAGTCAGTCTGCAAGGCCAGAATAACCGATAAGGCGTAGTAGTTAGGCGCACCGATTGTTAGTGCTTCTTAGCCAAAGATCTATAAATAAACATGTTTATTTATAGATCTTTGTTCGTAGCCTACTGACTCAAAATAGATCATACGATGCGAGCTCTCGATTGTCCATAGTAAAGTTTAAACTTAATAAATTGCAGTCATTTGTTGTCAAAATATTCAGAATGGGAATTGGTAACAAGAAAAAACACTTTCGCAACGAGTAAAAAATAACCGATGTAGCGCATTAATTTGGTGCCCTTATTTCATGACACTCGGGTATATATTTCGGTTACATACATATAGAATCTGACACTCGTTGTCATTTCATACCATATTTTGTTAAACGAGTTCAGGAATTTTTTTACTAACGAATTTCCTGGACGAGTTTAATAAAATATGGTATGAAATGACAACGAGTGTCAGGTCTTTTTTATCGCATGCCTTTAAACGGAAAAAACGTCTAATTTTACCAAAACATGTTGATAAATCCTAAAAGTTGTGTATTGGCATGACGTCATTTCATATTGACGACGTCATTTCACAAAAATAACGTCATGCGATTGGTCTGTCAAAGAATATGTAGCCAATGAAAACGCTCAAAATGCTCTCTTACACGTGTCGTAAGATAGAAATATTTGTAATGGTTGTATTACACGGGAGACAATTTATAGCATGTGATGAAAGTAAATAGCAAAAGTAGGAGTGTCATTAGTTTAAAGTTATTTATTTAATAAATTGACCTTTTACAAATGTAATTGTAATAAATGACATGATATACATAGTATATACACATATTACATACATGATCTTAAATAATTAAAATGTAAGAAAACGATTAATAGCCTGCAATGAAAAGAAGTAGTTTTCCGCGGTACCTGTTGTGGAAATTACCCTCTCAAAAGACCGTTGGCTTCCGCCAACAGTCTAAAATCATTGTTGACATACATGTACTTTTTACACCTCAACGAGATTTATCCAGCCATCAATATTTTAATATATTTAAGCGCGTGCATACTTCAAACAGAACTGTACTAGCTAATAAAGTTTATTGTATGTTTCGGCTTGTTGATGTATATATTACCGTTTATATATAAATGCGTAATGTTCTGTGTTGTTGAATATTGTTTTAATTTTTATTACATAATCCTTAATTATTCGAAGAGCATATTTAAAGTGTTGATGTTTAAAAACACACACATATATTAAGTAACGTATATACTAATTTAATAATATATTATATATAATGGTACGTTAGGAGGTGAAAACTACTAGTTTTATTTAGTATTTGAGTATTGTATGCCATTCGGATCTAGTCTTAGTTACAGTAATTGGAATTTATTTATGCTGGAAATTTAATTTACATTCATTTTTTGCAAAATTACCACAGACGCAGAATATCTTTTTAAAAGATATTTCTTGTTATTATTTTCTCATGATCAATGTGCTTTTTAAGAAATTGGTCAATGGCATTACCAGTAGGAATGATAAAAGAACACTCGTTCGTAGAAGGGATCGAACTCACGACCTCTAGATCGCGAACACCACATCTATTACACGGCTCTATATAATTATGCATACATAAATAATACACTTTGTATCACTTTGACCGCAACTCTTTAAAGCTACCGACAAGAGGGCTGAAATATGTATGTCTTCCAGCAAACATTTACGTCGTCTTTTAAATGTAAATAAGCAAATTCTTAAAACTGGGATTTTATTATAGATAGAACACAAATAACGTAATATTGTATCAAAAACGTTTCTACTCAGACATTTATTCAGCTTTCTTCGTTAAATCGGATTTAAATACTTTGCGTAAATCACAAGTGTCATCTACAGTCAAAGCCATCATTCAGGAACGAAAAAGCTTATTTTAAACTAATTGAGTATATCGTCTTTTAAAGCCAAAATGTGCTATCAGCTTTTTTTGCACTTATCACGAGAGCACCTTCCGGCTCTTTAGGGAGAGGCTTAAACTTGTACAAACTGTAACTTCGATATAGTAAAAGAATTTGTAACAGGTATATGCTTAATGAAAAAATAACATTACAAAGTAGAGTGGCCTTTTTGTTTTAGTTGGTGTAAAATTAACGCGACTAGTTTTAACTCATGATATCAAACTTTATATATATGCATTACTTTGACTTGATAAACACATTAATAATACATTTATATATATTTACGGTTATTCATTTACATGTATTTGTTATTTTATTAATATTCTGAAGGCAACGTCTCTTTGAATAACGCGAAGATCACCCGTACAGCTGCTAAAATATGAGCCAAACTATGTTGCAATATATTGCCTTAAGCTAAGGTGGAATACATATTTGGTAAACAGTATTCACGACTAACTTTATTCGGCGTAGCTGTTTAACCCTACTTTTGACATAAAGCTATAAATGATGACAAAGCATAAATGACAATACATAATGTATATCAATTTGGACCAATAAACAGAGTAAAAATTTTGTTATTGGTCCAAATTGATATACATTATGTATTATACTAGCACAACTACGATTTAAGGGGCATTCTGATTTTTTTTTATCTGATTTAAAAACGATATAAATGTTTATATTACTTGATTATTAAGGAGAGAGACTGCATTTATTAGTTACAATATTGATTAATAATATTGATATATATCGTCAAACGTCGTATTGCAATACAATACAATGCATTGGAATATTGGTGCAGCCCTAGTCACCCGCGGTATAACTGTCCCTAAATGTAGAACAATCAACAATGATTGTTAATAGAACACAAATATAACAGCCTTCTAATTTTCGCTATCAATACACTTTTTACTATGCGTTTCAATCGCAGAAAGCTCGTCATTAGTGGATAATATCATTTGATACCGATGCGTATTCTGCTCATTTAGGCTTCGAGTACAATCAACAGGGAATAACACGAAATCACCTAGTATAATAGGACGTCTGGCTGATTAAAAGATTTATATTAGTCGAGAGAAAGATATAGACGTTATTGTTGTGTTTGTATTGTCAATCTATTCAAATCATTATGTATAACATTTCGATACTGAAATATTTTCAGGCACATAAACAATCCAGTATACGTGCATATTATTTTAATTCGTCTCCTTGTAATATGAACTTACAGGTAGGTAAAATATAACTGTTTGCTCTTTATGAATGCGACACTGAAACTCATAAGTTATAATTTATGAGTAATGATTTTCGATTTATCGTTCCTTATCGACCATTAAACAACGATTTGGAGTTCTGATGCGTAGGAATTAGACCTCGAGGGCGTTATTCCGAGTTGTTTAATAGCAAATCATTAGAAAAATAAAGAGTTGTTTATTGGCCGATAAACAAAGATAATTCGAAAATTATTTCGATTCAAACATGATTTGACATATATTTTTGAAATTGAAATTGGAATAACTTTTTACTATGCTTCGCTCAGAATCGGACCTTCTTTCTGCGTTGTTTATGGGTAATTTAGCAACGATAATTTTGACTATACAAAAATTAGACAGCATCAATTTAAAATACTTCATATTCGATGGTTGCAAATCTGGAATGTGTATGTCTTAACGCCGCACAAAAGGTGAAAGTGACACAATTAAACTTAAACAAATAAAACGCTCATCTCACTGTCTGTTTTATTATGTATTTACGTTGGTATATAACCAACTTCAAATACCATATATGTTTTGGAAATGATTACAAGATTTTGCTATGAATACATTATTGTCTGTTTTTGTGTCATTAAATGTTAAATGTTTTAGTTTAATTCGTAACACCATGTTCGTGCCTTTAACATTAATAACGTCGATGCAGTTGATCAGCATCAAAAAGTACAAGGATCTTATAAAGTTTAAACCTTTCTTTGCAAATTAACCACCCTGAATGAACCCCATAAAAAGTTAAAAATTGAATTTGAACAGTTGCTTTTAACTGTTGGGTGTCATTTTACACTGATTACATAATATTTATATGCCGGCCAAACTGGGTTTTCTATTCATAAAAATGGACTTTTGTCGGACGTTGGTCAT